>JAXHKQ010000168.1:0-42014 GCA_038407185.1 Chalaropsis ovoidea | reverse complement strand
CCTTCGTATCCCCCCCAGCCAGTGTATGGGGAGCAGACCTACCCTGACCAGCAGCCCTATGCTGCCCACTATGGTGCCCAGCCCCCGCCCCAGTGGCCCCCAGCTACCCCCCACGCTGTTCCGTTCACCAACGGCGGCGGCGGTGTTGGTGGTGGTGTTGGTGGCGGCCGCGGCGGCCGGGGAGGCTACAATGACCGCGGTAGCCACGGCCACGGCCATAGCCATCACGGGAACCGTAACCCCTCCGACCAGCAGCACCCCATGACAGGTCGCTACGGCCAGCCCTCCTTTGACCCCCGTGCTTCTGGCCCTCCCGCTTACCACTACCCTCCTGTCCCCCCCGTGCCCACTACTCAAGATAACCATTTCAAGCCTAATCACCACAACTCCCAGGGCTCCCGTGGCCGCGGCCGCGGTGGAAACTTCCGCGACGGAAACTCGTCGCGCGGCCGTGGAAACAACCACTCTTCCGGGGCGGGCCATCACTCCAACAACTCCCACCACCAAAACAATGCCAAAGCGCACAACAACCAGCACTCTCAGAAGAAACAAGCAGGAGAGGACAAGTCCAACGGCAGCCATGCCAACTCCAACTCCAACTCCAACAACTCCAACAACAACACCACCTCCAGTAACAGCAGCAGCAACACCAATCCCACCAATACCAACCCTCCTCAGAAGCCTGACCTAGTGGCGGCAGGCAAGAAGAAGAAGAGAAAGACAAACACCCTGGGCCTGACTCCTGGCGATGAAAGTGCATCCGACAACGACGAAGGCGAGGAGAAGTATCTGACTGACCTCATGGGCCTGGAGACTATGCAGTAAGTTTGCCATGCGATGAATGCCGCCAAATAATAACAACGTGTCTAATCTGTTTCTCTGCTCCCCCCCCCTTTTTCCCCCATCTTGCAGGATCACCGATATGCCCGCCTACATCTCCGACCGTCGCAAAAACTACCCTACCAAGCACCGCGTCGAAGAGAAAAAGGCCAGCGAGGAAGCCCAGAAAAAGGCCGAGCACGACAAAGAAGAAGCCCTCCGCCTTGAAAAGCAAGCCGATAAGCTTCGCCGCCAGCTTCGAAAGGTGGAGTCTTCTATCAAGCGCAAGCGTGAACAACAAGATGAGGGCGACGAGATGCGCCAGTCCTCGGAAGACGAGTCGGACGACGACCTCGACGAGGAGGCTGTCAAGAGAAAGCTTGCGGCCGAGGAGAGAAAGGCCGACGTCACCAAACACTGCAAGTACTTTTCGACTGGTGGTAGCTGTGGAAAGAAGGGCAAGTGCCGCTTTGTCCACGACCCAGCTGTGCGCGATGCCGCGCTCAAAGAGAAGCAGGCCAACAACGGCCAGATGACTATCCGCCAGCGCCTGATTCTGAACGACAAGGAACAAGAGGATCTGTCCATTCTGGAGTCCATTGACTATCTGCGCCAAAAGGGCATCATGGCTAAAGCCAGCATCATCCTTACCAAACCCCCCATGTCTTCTTCTACCCTTATTGTGTCTGAGCCGGAAGACTCGGCCGCTGCAGCCGACTCTGCGTTTGCTGCTGCTCCGGACGGCAGCGCCGGGTCCACCGAGGCCGGCAGCCAGGCGGACGTCGAGGATGAGCCCAAACAGGAGCTGGAAAGCTCGTTTCCCCCGGCCCCGGCCGCTGGCGCTGCCTCGGCACGCGCAGAAGCCAAGCAGGCGTCGCCTCCAGCTGCCAGCTCCAGCTCAACCTTGAACTCTGCCTCTGTCGCTGCCTCTGCCTCTGCTTCTTCCATTGCTTCTTCTCTCCCCCAGAAGCCGCCGCTGTCGTCGGTGCCGGCCGGTAAGCCGCACACCAAGCGTTCAGGCGGATGGGCCAACTATATTAAGTCGGAGGACCTGCCCTAAGCTCTTTGGCCTGTGTCTATTTCTTTTCTTATTTCTCTTCTTTGCTTTTTCTTTTCTCTCTCTCTCTCTCTCTCTCTTTCTTTTGCTATTGGTTGTTGGTCGTTTCTTCTTCTTTCTCTTCTCTTCTCTCCACTTGTTGACTGGTATATCTTTGTCTAATTCTTCGCCCGTCGCCGTTTTCTTTTTCTCGCGCTCTCTCTCTCTATCCCTTGTTATGACTCTCGCCCGTTCTTTTCTACTTCTCTTGCCTCTGCTGTTCTGTTCTGCTCGTGATCTTTTTCTTCTCCTTCTTCTTCTTCTGCCTCGTTTCGTCTGCCACTCTCCTTGTGTCCTGTTCTCTTTCTCCGTTCTCACGATTCCCCTCATGAGATTCACACTCGCTGTCTCATATTGCTGCCCCTCTGCCTATCTGCCCCCTTTCCCCTCTCTGTTGTGTGTTTTGCACTGCCGCTACTTGCCAATCTACTACTTGATATCCTTCGCTTGTCTCCTTTGTACAAAATCGTTCTTTTGGTCTTCGGACCTCTATTTCCATATTCCCGGCTGCATGCTGTACATGATTCATGTACGGCTGTCCATCTGCCGATCTTCACTTTCTTTCGTCTCTTGCTTTGCTCGTTCTCTGCTTTCGTAGTTATTCGTCTTCTCTCTCTTCTCTGTTTTCCCTCTCCGTCCTCTGTCGAGTGATGACGATGATGTGATGCCCGCAACATCACCAACTCCAACAACCTGGCATGCCTCTCCTCCCTCTATCCCGCCTCTCCTCCTCCCTTGACAACCCTGGAGTTACCACTTTAACCCTCGTGAAATGACAAAAAGTAGTTGCACATTGATATAAATGACATCTTCTGTATACTTTCAACTTGCCTGTCTGACTCCGTCGTTCGCGTGCTGCTGTCTGGTGTCTTCTCGTATTGTACACATTCTCTCACTATTATGATATCTATCTACGCTGACCTCGCCAACTCCAGGCAGCCTAACCCAACAATCTCTAGATCCATCTGTCCACCCATGTGTAACCGTCCCGTCCCATTCACCCCCCGTCTAAGCATCCACACTAGCCCACGCCATACGCGCCTTGGTCGCCGTGCCGCGCACCGCACGCACCTTGTCGCCCGAAGCAACCGCCAACGCCCGCTTGACGCGCGGCGCCAGCCCGACCAGATGGCGGTGGTCGAAGCGCTCGGGCATCTGGCTGAGCAGCGCAAGCGCCGACTTGCGCGCGGCTGCCAGCATAGGGCCGGGGTTGGCCGTCTCGCCAAACCGCGCGGGCATCCAGTCGCTATCAGCGGCCGTCGCCGTGCCGCTGTTGTCCAGCACAGACACGCGGAGACACACGTCAATGGCACTGCGGGCATGTGGCTCCAGGAGCGTCGGGCTGGACGCCATGATGGATTCCAGAATAGCGAGCGCCGGAGCGGCGGTGACAGAGCTGGGCAGCGTGCTCAGTGCAGCCAGGACAGTGCGCACAAGCGTGGGCGCGTCGTCCTGGTAAACAGCAAAGGCGAGGTGGCGCACAGCCGCCAGCACGGCAATAGTGGCGTTGGCAGTAGCCAGCTTGGCGGCGCGGTCGTCAGTCGGGCGGGGAAGAGCGGCTTGCAAAAGCGGCGCGAGGACTTCGATGTAGGCGCGCTGAGTCCACGTGGGCTTGGTTAGGCCGTGGAACGCCTTGGCAAGCTGGGGCTTCGCCGAGAACAGATAATCATACCACTGGGCAAAGATGTGCCCTGAAGTCGGGTTGGTAGTCAGGGCGCGAAGAGACGTCAGAGCAGTGGACAGAGCAGAGCCAGTATAGCGACGCAGGGCGCCCGCAAGCAGGCCATAAACGGCATTAGCAGTAGCGAGGAGATTACCGGGAGACGTAGCCAAGATGTCCAGACGTGACTCGAGAAAGGCCAGAAGCTTGGGGCTCTTTTCAAAGGCGTGCTTGTTCGCCAGAACTGTGAGCCAGTAGGCACGGGCTACCGTTGGCTCTGTCGCATCGTGTGAAAGAAGACACTGCGCAATGACTTCCTGGCCAACGCCGCTTGAGAACAGCGCTGACACGACGCTGGGTCTCAGGGCCTGTAAGACGCTGGTGGAAAGCTCGAGGCAAGAAGGGACAATATTCCTAGCCAAAGGCAAGTTGTCCAGGCTTTTGTCTTGGAAGTACTCTGCAGGGTGAACGTTGCCAATGCACTTCTCGGCAGCGTCACTATGGAAGAGAACAAAGACGTCTTCCTGTAGAGAAAGAAGCTGTTGCTGCTTCTCGGTCAGCTGACCAATGACATGTGTTGAAAGCTGGCCCAGGAAGAAGATGAATCGACGGCTAGAGTCGGAGCCGTCGTTGAAAGGGGCGGTGAGCTCCACTTCGGAGCTAGACGAAGCTAGCACTCGGCGGAAGAGGCCACGCACGGCGTAGAGACCAATCAACAGAATGTCGGTGTTGACAGTATCAGAGGGCTCATCTGCAACATCGATCGAGGCATCGTTTCCGGTTGAGGTGCTCGCGGCTCCGTAAGCAGGAAGGCTGGGGAATCTCTCCTGGACGTACGCCATCCAGGAATCCTTGGTCACACCACTCGGAAGCCCAAGACCAGATGCCAAGGGCCATTTTGCATGGTAGGCATCGCTAAAGTTCATGAAAGCGGCCTGAAGTGCTGTCAAGTATACAGACCAGTTTGGATGAGAAAAGCCGGTGCCTTCCTGTGCGCTGTTAATCTCACGATCTAGAGTGCTTAGTAGACTCGACGTCAAGAGCAGAAAGTTTCTATAGACCGAGCCAGTTCTGGGTAACGCTGAGCAGGCGATGAAGGCGACTTGTGACGTCAGAGTAACAAAAGCATTGTTGTCGTTGGACTCCTTGCCTGCGGCTAAGCTAGACTCTAGTATCTGGTCAAACGCTCCCGGTAGTGTCGATACTATTCTCTGTAGAGCTTCAACTGCGTCTTGCAGTACATCGGTGGCAATGCCCGAGTGTTGCACAATCATGTTTGTCAGCTCAGTTGTGATGTCTCTGCAACTGGACACCGAAAGAAGAAGAGTGTCCTTCTCTACTGCAGATGGCTGCGAGGCAAGAAGGCCAAGAGACTGTACTGCGTGTTTGTTTATTTCCGACCTTTCAACAAACAGCTTTTTGAGGGTGGTTTCGTAAATTGTGGCAAAGGTCGGGTCAACAGCCTTGAAGGCAAGCTGCTCTTCATCAGACAAGCCCTCGGGTCTCTGGAGGTACAATAGGCGAATGGCCAGCACTGAATTGAGCAGAGTCAGAAGCGCCGAAGCATGCTCGGGAGACTTGCTGTGACGCAGCGTGTCTCTGATGTGGTTCACAGTGGGGGCTGCTAGTGGAGCAAATGCCGAGAATTTGGCGCGCATCAGGGCTACAAGCAGCTTTCCGGCGCCGGCGGCATATGTTGAGCTGCTTAGATCATCGGTGCATTCTCTGAGAACAGAAAGCGCAAACGTCTGGAGATCGACGTCTTCTAGCTTCTTGGCGAGCGTGGTGAAGAGATCCAGGGTGGCGTCTATAGTGTCGTCGACATCGCCGTTACGGACTTCGTATTTGAGAGCACTCCACATGCGGTCGGCAAACGGCACAGTGGTGGTTTTGCAGGGTTCGTAGGTTTTGATTCCAGCTTCAAGTGTGCGGATAATGTCAAGCTAAAGAAGGCAAGACGTAGGGGGTTAGCAGTGGGTGTGAGGTGTGAGGTGTGAGGCGTGAAGTGTAATTGTACTTGTACTTGCCTTGACGTTGACGGTCACGCCCGTGCCCTGCTCTATCTTGCCCAGGAGAAACGGAAAGGCATGTGGTGCCATCATAGAGTTTGCAACAAAGCATTCTCTGAGGGCGTGTTTCAGGTCGTCTGCAGTGATGCCGGACGGGTGCTGTGATGCTCTCAGCGAGATTGGGAAGTAGGCTGAGAAGGTGTTGAAGATGTCATGGCCGAGCTCTGCAGACGGATCAAAGTCTTTGAGGAAGATGGCCAGAAGGTGGAACCATTTAAGGATATTCTTGGGGTCGCGTTCTGAGCCACACATGGAAATCATCTCTTTGATGAAGACTAGTTCGGGGCTTTGCTGGGCACGCAGCTCTGCAGCAATCTCGGGGTTCGTTACACAGATTGTGAACAGCTCATAGACGGCCAGTCTCGTGACGGGGATCTGATTGCGGAAGTCGTCCCCCATGGCACACACGGAGTGCAGCATGTCGGGAGCAGCATCGGCAGGGAAGAACTTCATGGAAGTCAGGGTGGACAGGGCCTTGGCCGAGGGCAGGATGCCGCTGCGGTGGTCGATGGTGAACATGGAGCTGAAGTAGGCGATGAGAACCTTTACTGCGAGGGTGTGTCAGTGGTGTGTGTGTGGTGGGGAGGATGAGTCAGCATATCGGAAAGCTTACTTTGGTCCAGACGCAGGAGGTCCTTTTCGAGAAGATGGAGGGTGGTAGAGAGAAAATCGAGAGCTACAGCGAGTTAGCCACGTGCCTCTGACAACCGGTGATGTCATCGTGTGCAATGCATACCTCTTGCTCTCGCGATGCGATCATCGGAGCCAGGCTCGCTGTCATCACCAAGAATCCATGGGCGCACGCTCTCGACCCATTTCCGGATGGGATTGGAAGCTCTAGGGGAGGTTTTGATTGCTGTGTAGATGCACGTTAGCGGAGGGCACGTGAAGATGAAGACGTCATAGGCCGGACGGAGACGGCATTAGGCCGGCCGGAGCCATGCGCAACTGCAACTCACCCTCAGCAGCCTCGGCGGCTAGAGCATCACGAACCGGGTGCTCATCTTCGAGCACGAACTTGAGTGCCAGCTGGTCAAAGTCGGCCATAGTCGCGCGCAAAAGACGGAGATGGAAGTCGATGGCCGTGGTGGGTTAATTGATGGATGGATGCAGACAGTGCAGACAAGGCGGTCGGCGGTCGGCGGGGGGGAGCGGCAGATAGTGTGGGCGGGCGCTGTGATTGGTCACCACTGTACAACATGCGATATCCTCAGAGCCTCGGGGTTATTGCTTGGCCTGGATGGTTGGCGACTGGTCTCGGTATAGCCTTGCGTAATATTGCCAATGGTGATGAATAGATTGCCAGGGTCTCTCGTACCCCCACCAAAGCCGCCAAAGCCAGAGCCACAGCCAGAGCCAATGCCGGCAAACAAGAAGGCATGCACGCACGCAATCCCAAGAGCAGGCAGCCCCACCTATTGCAGGCCAATACATTGGAGGGGTCGTTGGCAGAACCGGCTTATCGGCCTGAGCGGTGAGCCCTTATCGGACCAATGGGCGCGCGTGTTTCTGCGCTTGAACCGAGTCTAGGCCCGTTTAGGAGACGAAGGATGTATGCCACTCTGAGATTTTTTCTCAGAGCCTCCTTAGTGCTTGCAGCAGCGCATCGCATTCGCCAAGAGGCCTGGGACGCCTCTGCCTCTAGAGCGGCTCCGGGCTTCGGCGAGCGACTTAATTTTTCTCAAGTACCTGGAGTTTTTCCTCGACTTCTCTTTTCTGCTTCCTGCTTTCTTTTCCCTCTTTGATTCTTGACCTTGCTAGTAGACTTGTAAAATGTAGTTGTCCCTCACCCTCAATACCGATCTCTTCTCTGCCCGTTGACCTGAACGCGTTTGCCTTCTTTGTCTCTTCGTTGTCTCTTCTTTGTATCTTTTCTTTGATTCGGCGTTGGTCTCTTCTTCCTGTTTGCCGTGATACCAGTCTCAAGACCACCATCACTCCCGCTCGCTTCATCGTGATACCTTTCTCCCCCCCCCCGTCCAGAACAAACCCGTAACAATGGCCGAGACCACCGCCCCTGTCGCCTGCAAGACCATCCTGGCCAACACCATCGCCAAGGGCCTCCTTGGTGAGGTGCACCAGACCCTGGAGACTCTGGCCAAGAAGCCTTCTCTGGTCGCCTTCCTGGCCAACAGCGACCCGCATGCCATGCAGTATGCCGAGTGGTCCAAGAAGACGTGCGAGGAAAAGTAAGAGTGACCTGCCTGGCTCGTGTGTCCTGTTGATCTGCCTGCATTGCCATTGGACAATTGCTTGCATGTTTCTTGTGTAACCGTTTGCTGACCTCTGTTTCTTGCCTACCCAGTGGTTTCGACTTTGAGCTGCGCCAGGTCGACAAGGAAGAGCTCGAAGAGAAGATCCTCGAGGCCAACGTCGACGACAAGGTCGACGGCATTATCGTCTACTACCCCATCTTCCCCGGAAACCTCATGCACGACAAGTACATCCAGGAGACCGTTGCGCTTGACAAGGATGTCGAGGGCCTGTGCCACACCCACCTCCACAACATGTACCACAACGTCCGCTTCCTCGATGCGCCCACGAACCTGAAGAAGTCCATCCTGCCCTGCACGCCGCTCGCCGTCGTCAAGATCATGGAGCATCTGCAGCTATACAACCCGCTGCTGGCCTACGGCAACCGTCTGTATGGCAAGACCATCACCGTCATCAACCGCTCCGAGGTCAATGGACGGCCGCTGGCTGCGCTTCTGGCCAACGACGGCGCTACCGTGTACTCTGTGGATATCACGGGCGTGCAGCTCTTTACCCGTGGCCAGGGCATTCGCCAGGTGCGCCACCAGGTCCACGACAAGGAGGGCTGGGAGCTGAAGGATGTTCTGCCTCTGAGTGATGTCATCATTGGCGGTGTGCCGGTCGAGTCGTACAAGATCCCCACTGATCTGGTGCGCGAGGGTGCCGTGTGCATCAACTTTTCGTCGTTCCGCAACTTTGACGGGCCGGCCACCAAGGAGCGGGCTTCCATCTACGTGCCGTCGGTTGGCAAGGTCACCATCGCCATGCTACTGCGTAATCTTGTGGTAAGTTTGTGGACATGCGCAATGCGCGCGCGATACACGAAGCCGTTCAGGGTCAAGGCAACAAAACTAACAATGCATTGTTACAGCGTTTGATCACCAACAAGGCTGATGTCAAGAAGAACGAGGAGGAAAAGGCTGCTGAGGCCGAGGCCAACATCAAGGCATAGAGGCAAGGCTGCTGAGGCTGAGTCCAATATCACATCGTAGGGGACAAACTGCCGAGGCCAAGCCTAATATCACGGCACAGAGTCAGGGCGTACAGCAGAAACAGGACACGTTGATGTTATGCGATAGAATGCTGCGGAAAGCGATAGAACCCGGAGAGATAGAACGTCTTTTTGATGGGAAGTTGCTGATTTGCCAGCACTGATACACAGAACAGGATACAACAGAAAAGGAATGTACGGGACAGGCCGGCCAGGAGGGTGTTCAAAAGCGGAGACATGCATCTACTGGGAATACATCATGCCTATAGACTCATGGCGAAATGCATCAAACGAATACTCATGATATCCACTGCGCTGCCGCCCAGATTGGTAGCTGCCCAGATGGCCCGCTGCTACAGGTACCCGCACCCACCAAGGCTTTGAGGCGCTGACTCATCCGCTTTCCCACATACAAAACCCAAACCCAGCCGGGCCAATCTCGAGACCCTCAGCCTCGGCCTCGGCCTCGGCCTCTCAGACTCATCACCCCCCACACTCACCCACGCCTCAACCTCCCTCATCTCTACTAGACCAGCCTCGCGTTCATCCCCACAATGCACCGCACCAGGTCCCAATCGCCATTCGCGCCCACCCAATCCGTCACGACAATGCCCGTCGCACCATCGCCGACTCCCAGATTATGAGGGCCCTTGCCCGATATGCCATGGCAGCCGCAAAGATACTCGATGATTGACGGGTTCAGCCTGGCTGCAATGCGTTCCGGCCAGCAAGTAGCGTTGAAAAAGTTGCTCGCCGTCAAAAAGTTGACAAAGATGTGGCTGCCGTTGCCGCTGTGCTCGGCTGCGCGTTCCAGGTGCGCACAGCTTAACGTGCGCTTCTTGTCGATGTTGGTGCTCTCCGTGACTTCGTAAAAGTCCTGGACGCGCACCAGGCCACCGGCGGCCAGTGCGTCCTCGCAGTTGTCGGGCCACGGTGCCGCCTGGATGCCGCAGCGACCGTGGTGATCCTCGTGGGGCTTGAAACGGCTCATCAGGACGATTTTGCCGCGGGCTTCGCCCAGCACAGGAATATGCGATCCCGTCCACCAGCGCTCCGGTTTACTGGAAATGTGGCGGTTGTGCAGGTGCTTGCCCAGGTCGGCGTCGCTACCTTTCCCGGTGCCTTCGCGCTTGACACTCATAATGACAGTCTCGCTGGGGCTTTGCTCCAGAAAGGTGTAGATGGGTTCAACCATGTCATGCAAGTACTTGTTGCCAGTCAGGCTGATGGGGAACACAGAATGCACCAGCGCGAGCTCGTCGCTCTCGGGATCAACAGAAACACGTATGTCCAGGAAGCGCACACCGTTGGCCAGCTGGTCCTGCACATTGACGGCCTGGCACCGCACGCTGGGCAGGGCCACATAGCAGGTTGGGCTGTTGTGGGTTCCCGGGATGGACAGGCGCGTCAACGCGACATCGTCAGCCAGTTTGCCCATCCATTGGTCCAACCGCGCCGACGAGAGCAGCGTGACCAGGCCGGTTGCCCGGACAAAGACGGCGGTGATCTTGAGGTCGCCCCCATCCAGGCTCTTGAGTTCGGTACTCTTTTTGCTGGGGCTAGGCACGTCGGTCTCGTACTTTTTGCCGTCATGCTCGAATTGCATGCGGACGACTTCGTGGTCGGGCTTGCTGGGCACCTCAATGTCGGTGTCCCGCGTCTCAAAGGCCGGGAGGTCGATTGAAATATCCTGGCCATGCTTGGCGTCACTGTTGACGACAAGCTGCGTGCGCGAGAAGTCGGTAGCGTTCAGGAAGCTGGAGACTGTGCCAACAACATTGCCCAGCGTGGTGCCCGTGGCTTCCTTGGAGCCGTCAAACCGCTCAACCCTGACGAGCTTCAGGGACTTGGACGTAAAGTTCCGGATAGAAAGGTTCGTCATGACGTAAGGCGCAAGCAGGAAGACGAGAACTGAAGCGAAGGAGAGTAGGGGATCGAGAAATAAGCAGGGGGATAATGATGGGCCTTTGCAAGAGAGGGATTTTAGAACAGAAGTATATGCATGTGTATGTCCAAACACGGCACGGCAGTCCGGGGGTGGGGGGGGGGAGGCAGATATGGCGTCTTTATTTGTACTCGGTCCCCTAGAAACCTTTTCAGCTCAGCAAGCCTCTCTGCGGTCCAGGTCCAGGAACGTCCCCCCGCCTCCCGCCTTCCGCCTCCCTTCCCTTGCATTCGACATTCGAACATGGCCAGATTTGCCATCCGACTAGGGCCAAATCAAGTTCAACCATGCCAAGACGTATTAGGGTTGATATGCATGGATGTACTAGGGTTGTCTCAAGATGTATCTCAGATTGATGACAGGTCAGATCGACCAAACGTGAAACAGCGTAATGGTGAGATAATGCAGAACCAGAAGGAAGCCGACAGAACGGCAAGAACGGACAGACAGAGCGGTGCTCTCTTTCCTTAGGGGGGCTCGCAGTTGCCAAAACTGCGAAAGTTGTGCGAAAAGGGCATGTGCGCTTTGCTTTACCTAGCCTTTCCGTGCCGTGCCGTGCCTTAACTTTGGCTTAGCTTTTGACAACCTCTCAAGGAAGGAACCTACGATCCAACCACCGGCCCCCGCTTTTTCCAGGCTTTCAACTTGTTCCGAGCCCCATCAGAATAGGGCAGTTGCTTCGTCTTTTGAGGCCCTGAATTTTACATCTTGACAACTTGATTTCTGGCTCATTAGTCATTGGAATAAATTGAATCTTAGCCTTTCGCTCTCAGCCTTGTGGTTTTCCACATCACAAGTGTATCAAGACTTTTGCTTGCTTCTGTTTGAAGCTTGCTGTTCTTTGCTCTTTGTTGTTTGCTCGCTTTCTATCATCCACAACTCCAGCCATCCAGGTTGCCTCTGCCTGGCCCCTCCTTTATTGTTCTCTATCTTCTTGTCATCTTCTTGTTCTCTTCTTCTTTCTCTCCGCCTCTCTCATTACTCTCTCTTCTTCCGGCCGCATACTGCCAGCCTGCAGAATCACCCCCCCCCCCCTCCCTCCAATCAACGCCACCCATTGCTAAACCCACAGTCTCGCCCGCTCCCGAGGGCCTCCCCGATATCAGCAGCACACGCCGCAATGGCCCCCAAAAGAAAAAAGGCCGTCAACCCGAACCGCGGGTTTGCAACGACGTCTGTTGCTTCCAAGCCGCGAGTGGACGCCACACCTGACGCCACCGCTCCGAACCCTGAAAATCCCACCAAGCCGGCCAATGACAGCACGCCCGCCACCGCCGACGCTGCCAAGGGCGGCTCGGGCGCCAAGGGGAAGCAGGGAACAAGCGCCCCAGGCGCCCCTAGTGCTGGCGCCGGTGCCGGAGCTGGTCACCAGAACGGCTCTTCCGATGGCACCAGCCCGGCCGCCGCCGGCGACGCACCCCCGAGCGGATCACTGCCGCAAAAGGAGTTGACCGCCGAGGAGTTTGCGGCACAGCTGGAAGAGTCTGAGCTGCAACTGCTGGTCGAGGGCAATGCCAAACAAGTGCGTCTGACTGTTAAGCGCCAGCAGCAGCGCCTGCAGACAGACCGCCGTGTTCTGCGCAGTCAGGCGGATCCCATCAGCAGCCAGAAATGGATGCCCCAGGAGATCATTGACCGCGTGATGGGCCTGATCCAGGCTGAAAAACGCTTTGTATCGGGCCACGGAACGGCGTCGGGCGCACCGGCATCTGCCAAGTCCAGGAACCAGCAAGAAGATAGCGTGGCGATCCGCCTATGGACCCTCGAGCAGACGCTTCTGGAACTTGGCTTTTCAAATCAGCGGGTCCAGCAGGTCATCCAGGTTGTTCTGGAGGCTAGCCCAGACCCCAATGCCATTGCCAAGGATAGCATCTGGGGCCTGGAGGAAGCTCTAGAGTGGTTTGCGAGAGAGTGTTCGGCCGACGAGCTTCCACTGTATGAAGACCGCGCACGTGACAAGAAGCCGCTTGGTAAGAAGAAAGCTCCCAAGAAAAAAAAGTACATACTCGTTGACTGACTGGCTCTGACTGTCGCCTTTAGAATCGGTGCCCCCCTCGGGCCAGGCTACCCCGCGCCAGAGCAGCCCCCACACGAAAAAGGCGCCGGAGCCGAAAAAGCTCAAGGCGCCGGCTGCCAAGAAGAAGCCTGCCGTCATGTACGACCTCAGCGACATCGAACCTGAAGACCTAGCGCCCCAATATCTCGAGACCAAGACCAAGATCTTTGAGATTGAGCGCTCGCTGCCCACGCAGAAGAAAGGCTCCAAAAACACAGCCTCTCTATCCGACGCTGAGGCCGCTGTTCTAGACAGACTCAAGGCCAAGCTGGCGCGCATTCAGGACGATATTCTGTTCGACAAGTTTGCCAAGATTGAGGCCGACATTCACTGGCATGCTAAAAAGGCCGCCATGGAGAAAGAGATCTCAGCAGCAAAGCAAGCCCAGGCGGCCAAGGCGCAAGCAGAGGCCACGCAGGCTGCCGTCGCAGAGGAAAGGGAGGCGGCACAAAAGGCGGCAGAGATTGCTGACGCCGCCTCCAAAGAAGCCCCCGAGCCCGAAAACGACGCCGACGACCTTGCCAAAGAAGCCGAACGAATGGCCGCGGAGCTTCTCGCCGAGACTGGCGACGGCGACAACATGGGCTTGGGAGACTTGTTCGGAAGCTTGCCCCAGATGGAGACGGGCGAGGACGGCAAGTCGACGCTCGTCAGCAAGGATGCAAATGGTAAGACAATTACCATTCGCGACTTTGGCGAGACATCCGGGACCAATCCGTTGTCGATCCTCAACACGCTGTGCAGAACACGCAACTCCGAGGACATCAAGACAGTTGTCATCTCGGAAGTGCCCTTTGCCGTGCGTCACCTGGTGGCAATCACGTGGAACAAACCGCAGGATCTCACCACGGAACAGGCCATTCCCGAGGTGTCGGTGTACCACAGCCCGGAGCTCACTGAGTTTTCCATGGCGAGCATTGCGGCGCCGAACAAGCTGCAGTCGCAAGCGTACATTGCCGTGGCGGCTATTTACTACCTGACCCTCAACCAGACGAAGGAGCAAAAGTCCCGCTACTTCCAGCTGTCGCCACAGTGGAAGGAAGTGTGGGACGAGTGGGACCTCCGGAGGAAACGAGAGACGGATGCCGTGGACCGCGAGTGTCTCCGCAACCTGCGCGACCTGGTGAAGCAGAAGCAGACGCGAGACCTCGAGGACGGCGTGATTCTGCAAAAGGCCTTCCGCGGCAGGGCAGCCGCGCGGAAGCAGGGCGACAGCGACAGCCCGAGCACGGACCGGAGTGTGATTTCGGCGGCGGACTCGGACGCGATCCGCAGGATTTGGGCGGACAAGTCATCCACGCACAAGTTCCGCGCCATGGCAGTAAGTATTTCGGCTTCACCACACAACATCACACCCACAATCGCTAACGCGCCCGTAGAAATTCCGCAGCCAGCTGCCAATGTGGCAGTTCAAGTCACAGGTTCTCGAGGCCATTGACAACCACCCTATTGTGATCATCTGCGGCGAAACCGGATGGTAAGTGGGCGCCCATACATTCATGCTGGCCCGGATCACCTCTAACACAAACACCGCAGTGGCAAGAGTACTCAGGTCCCCGCCTTCATCCTCGAACACGAAATGTCCCAAGGCAAACGCTGCAAAGTGTACTGCACGGAGCCCCGGCGAATCTCGGCCGTGGCACTGGCCCGCCGTGTCAGCGAGGAGCTGGGCGAAAACAGGGGCGACATCGGCACGTACCGGTCGCTTGTCGGCTACTCCATCCGTCTCGAGTCCAACACTACCAAGGAAACGAAGCTGGTCTACGCTACCACTGGTATTGTCATGCGCATGCTCGAAAACTCCAACGACCTGCAGGAAATCACGCACCTGGTTCTCGACGAGGTGCACGAACGCACCATCGACAGCGACTTCCTCCTGATTGTGCTCAAGAGACTAATGAAGCGACGGCCCGACCTCAAGGTGGTGCTCATGTCCGCCACCATCCAGGCCGACGTGTTTTCTCAGTATCTCGACGGAGCCCCGGTGCTGCAGGTCCCCGGCCGCACGTTCCCCGTTGAGACCAAGTTCGTTGAGGATGCCATTGAGCTGACGGGGTGGACAATGGGCGAAGAGGAGCAGCTGGTGCAGATTGACGACGATGCGCCCGAGCCCGACGCCGACGGCACTGCGCCCAAGGCTGACCTCGCCGCCTATCTCGCCGGCTACTCGCCCGCCACCAAGACAACCGTGGCCAACCTCGACGAAAAGCGCATCGAGTTTGACTTGATTGTGCAGCTCATCGCCAAGGTCGGGTCCCACGAGAGCTACGCCGCCTACTCCAAGGCGGTCCTGGTCTTCCTTCCCGGCATGGCGGACATCCGCACGCTCAACGACATGCTTCTCGGCGACCCCACCTTCAAGGACTGGCTTGTGTATCCGCTTCACTCCAGCATTGCCACCGAGGACCAAGAGATGGCCTTTGTCGTGCCTCCCGAGGGCAAGCGCAAGATTGTGCTGGCCACAAACATTGCCGAAACCGGCATCACCATCCCCGACATCACGTGCGTCATCGACACCGGCAAACACAAGGAGATGCGCTTCATCGAAAAGCGGCAAATGTCGCAGCTTCTCGACACCTACATTTCACGCGCCAATGCCAAGCAACGGCGAGGCAGAGCCGGCCGTGTCCAGCAGGGTCTGTGCTTCCACATGTTCACCCGCTTCCGCTTCGAGAACCGCCTGGCCGATGACCAGCAGCCCGAGATGCTGCGGCTGTCGCTGCAGGATCTGGCCATGCGCATCAAGATCTGCAAGCTGGGCGGCATCGAGGAGACTCTCAACGAGGCCATGACCCCCCCCTCGTCCAAAAACATCAAAAAGGCCATTGACTCGCTGGTTGATGTGCGCGCCTTGACGTCAGCCGAGGAGCTGACGCCACTGGGCATCCGGCTTGCCCGTCTGCCCGTCGATGTGTTCCTGGGCAAGCTGCTGCTGTTGGGCACCGTGTTTAGGTGTCTCGACATGTCCCTGACTGTGGCTGCCGTGCTGTCGGCCAAGTCGCCCTTCCAGGCCCCCTTTGGCCAGAGAGCCCAGGCAGACAACGCCCGGATGGCCTTCCGCCGCGGCGACTCGGACCTGCTGACCATCTACAACGCCTACTGCGCGTGGCGCAAGACGTGCCTGACCACCGGCAAGGACTTCCAGTTCTGCCGCAAAAACTATCTCAACCAGCAAGCCCTGTCCAACATTGAAGACCTCCGCGGCCAGCTCATGGTCGCCCTGATCGATGCTGGCGTTCTGGCGCTGACCGACGAGGAGCGGCGGGGTCTGGACCGCGTGCGCTTCCAGTCGAACCGCGGCAGACGCGGCGTGCAGGCCTTTTACGAGCTGCCGCAGCGCGTCAACAGGAACTCGGACATTGACGCCATCACCACCAGCGTCATTGCCTGGAGTTTCTACCCCAAGCTGCTGGTGCGCGACCAGCCGGGCTCCAGGCACCTGCGCAACGTGGGCAACAACCAGGCCATCAGCCTGCACCCCACGAGCATTAACAAGGGCGCACTGACCGATGCCAAGTGGCTGAGCTACTACCACATCCTGGAGTCCAAAAAGTGAGTGCAACAACATGTCGAGTCGAGTATTGGTCTTTCTTTTGCATCGTTTGGAAATGCGCTAACCACGAGGACGACCCAGAGTCTATCGCGCCCATGAGACGACGGCTGTTGATCCATTTGCCATTGCGCTTCTATGCGGCGATGTGCGTTGCGATGTAAGTCACCATGCCCTTTCCCACACAGCCGTGCCCTTCCCCACACAGCTGTGCCCCTCCCCCTCCTGCCTGTCCTCTACTAACACGCCCTTCTTTTCCGCGGCCACCAGCTCTTCAGCGGCGTCCTGACTCTCGACGGCAACCGCGCCCGCTTCTCGCTGCAGGACTGGAAGTCGGCCTTGGCCATCAAGGCGCTGCGCTCGCGGCTGCGCGAGATTCTCGCCCGCTCGTTCAAGAACCCCGGCGCCCTGCCCACGCCGCAGCAGCAGAAGTGGCTGGACGTTTGGCAGCGCATTTTTGAGCTGGACTTTGACGAGCCCAAGACCACGGCTGTCGGTGGCGGTGGCGGTGGCGGTGGCGGTGGCGCTAGACCGAGAGGTAGAGCACACGGAGGAAAAGAATAACGTGAGCGGCGTGTTTGTTTGCCCTCGATGCTGATACCATGTGGAGGGGTCGTCATCTACTTAGTTGCATATACACACACACCCACATACACACACACATTCACATGTACATCACACAACACACCATCCACAGCACAAGGTAAGCAAGCAACCATTAAAACCGGCCAAAAGGCCAGGACATGTGTAGATATCATGAGATTAGACAACAAGAAAAAGAAGGCCAATACAATGTACCGACAAAGTACAGCCAAGATGAGACAAGATGTAAACCGTGTTTGTTACACAAAAGTAAAAGAAAAGGAGAAGATGACGAAAAATAGAAGAAAAGAAAAGATAAAAAGAAAAATAACTGCCAAAGACAAGAGCCTGAAGCATAAGTCACTGGATGTTGGAGAGAGCCGAAAAGCGTCTCGTAGAGCAAAGACAAGAAAGAAGGGAGGATTAAAAGAAATACTCAAAGCGGGAGAAGAAAAAGAAAAAAGAAAAAGCTTTTTTTTAAAAAAGAAAGGAAAAAAAATAAAAACAAGATGGCAGCAGAGGTGTACTACCTACTTCTTCTTGCCAGCCAGGAAGAGTGCCTTGAAGTCGGCGTTGCTCTTCATCCCGTTCGGCTGGGGCCCGGGCTCGCCGGCGTCCGCAGGGGCGGTTGACGCCACGGGCGCCGCTGGTGCTGGTGCTATCACTGCAGGAGCCGGCGCTGCTGCTACTGCTGCTGCTGCTGATTTCTTCGCTGTGGGAATAACCAGGCCTCCGCGCTTGGCACCAGCCTTGCCCAGCGTGCGCTTCGGCGGCGCGAAGAGCTTGGGAGCCGGTGCGGACTTTGATGCAGCAGCAGGCCCGGGCTGAGCGGCACCGGCAGCTGCACCGGCAGAGGGCGGCTTGGATACAAACGCCGACCCGGGCCCGGACGCCTTTTCGTTGCGCAGATCCTTGGCTGTCCCCGTTCGCAACGTGCGGCCCTCAAACTCCACGCCGCTTAGCTGGAGCTGCGCTTTGCCGGCGGTTGCCGAGTCAGCAAACTCAATCTTGGCGCCGCCTTGCGCGGGCAGCAGCACAAACTTGATAATCTCGCCAACCGGGGCTACGAGCGCCTTGACACGGGCGTCGTTGACCGTGTCGGGGAGGCCCATAAGGGCGATGGTGCGTGCGTCGATTTCGGCGGCGGAGACCGTGGAAAAGCCTCTGTCTGATGTCGCAGTCGGCGTCGTGGCGTCGCCGTCGGTGCCAGTAGAGGTACCGGCAGCGGCACCGGGCCCGGCAGTGGTCTTGGCACTGGTCTTGAAGTTGCGCTGCTGCGAAACCTCAACGCGGATAATGCGCGTGCGGAATTTCACATTGTTCAGCTCTGCAGCTGCTTTGGCCGCCTCTTCCACCGTCTCGAAAACCACAAAGGCAGCGCCAAAATTGCGTCCGCTCATGGCCCGGAGCAGCCGTACGCTTTCGACAGTTCCATACTTGGAAAACACCGCGCGCAGCTCTTCTTCAGTCGCGTCACCATCGACATTGGCAACATGCACTTCGCGGCCTTCGGACGTAGCGCCCTGTCGCTTGCGCTTGTTCGCAGGGTCCGAGTACTTGACCTCAAGACGGTACTTGTTCTCTAGTTTCTTGCCGTCCAGCGCCACAGCCTTGGCCGAGGCTTCCTGGGACCGGAAAGTTACGTAGCAAAAACGGCGGTGTGTATTGTATTTGAGACTGGGCCAGCGAATGCTCAGAATGTCGCCAGACTCCTTGAAGAGATCTTGGATAAAGGCATCGTCGGCGGTCGGCGGGTAGTTGGTCACAAAAACGGTCAAGTTGAAGCCCGAAGACACAGCAAGCTGGCTTTCGCCGAAGTACTTGCCATTACGCAGCATGATGACGGAGCTGGCGTCATCGTGGGAATCGAACTCCACCATGGCCGTCGTAGAATTGTCGGCCTCGGACACGAGCAGCACATTGTGGATTTGGCCGAACTCGCGCAGGTACTTCTTGATAGCGCCGACAGTGACGTTTCCCGGGAGACCGCCAACTACAACGGTGGTGTTTTCGCGGTCTCGCTTGGGTTTGTTTTCAACGCCGTCTGTTGATGCGCTGCCATTCACCCGTGTAGCGTCGTTCTTGGGGCGTTTACTCGTGTCGGAATTGGCAGCTTTGTCGTCGTGTCCGTCAGCATTGTCGTCGGCGTTGTCGCGCTTGCGTTTCCCAGTAACCGGTGAACTTTGGCTGTGGCTTTGAGTCGCTATATTCTGCTGCCGGGTCTGTTCCGCTACTGCGGCCTGAGCTTCGGCCCCCGATACAGCCTCGGCCTGGGCTTGAGCCTGGGCCTGGGCCTGGGCCTGGGCAGCCTGGTGGTCTGCATAAGCAGCCTCTCTTTCCCTGTCACGTCGCTTGGCCACAAACTTGCCTGTTCTGCGCACAAGGTCCTGGGCGAAGCGAATGGTGTCGACAGTCTCATACTCGTTGCAGTGCTGCACATAAAACTCCAGGAGCTGCTCGGGCCAATCGAGAGTCCTCCGCTCAATGGCCCGCTTGAGAACAGTCGTGGCATGAAAGGGTACGCGTGTCCTTGGGCCAACGCCAATGGCAACGGGTCTGCTGGAACTCCCGGAAGAGAGAAGTTCATTTCCATAAACAATCATCTCCCAGGAAAAGTACTGCTGCCAGAAAATGTAGTTGTCGGCGTAGATGGGCTTTCTAGCAAGCGTGTTCCAGTATTCGCGGGCGTCCTCGATATTGCGCTTGGCTTCCGTCAGGTACTCGATAAAGATTCTCTCCACTCTGAACATCGGGTCGCCCTTGTACTCGTCGTTGCCGTACAATTTGCGTCCGTGGATCTTGATGTCCTCCAGTGCGGCCGCGAAGCCCATGTCGGCGTGGTCCAATGATTCGCCGCCCTCTTCCACGGCGCGGCGCTTGAGGAAGCCACACCAGGCAATGTACATGGAAACGAGGCTTTCGAGGCCGCCTTCCAGCAGCTTGGAAGATGCTGTGGCGGCATGCTTTATACGCTCAACGTCGTCAAAAGGTGTGCGAGCCTGTTCAGCTGCAAGAATGTAGCGGGACCACATATTCCCCGACCAGGGGCAGTGGTCTGTCGCGCGCTGGAGCACCTGTAGTAAGCTCGACAATTCGCTGGGCTTGTCCATATTCATGTTGCTGCACAGATGCACAATGTAGTCCTCCCAGACGCCTTCGTCGCGCATAAACATGCCGGTTAGGGCGCGAGAGAAAAGCCCGGTGCACACTTGATGAAACAGCTGGCAGTCGGGTGTGTTTTTTCGCACGTGGAATGAGGCGTTGTTGACTTCCCAGTCGAGATATTCGAGAAATACGGCACGCTCAATGTCGTGGCGATTTTCGCGCTGCGCCTTGTCGAGCTTGTATTCGAAGTCTTCGCGGGGCCCCCGCATGACAGCCTTGGCCGTTTGCGCGCTCTCGGTGATTTGCTGCATGGTGGATTCCCAAGCAGCGCGGTTGAATTCGGACAAGAAAGAGGCAAAATTGGACGCAGTCTCGTCCCACCTAACGTGGGGAGTGACCAGGCGATTGCGATACAAGTGCGTGATGCGACGTATGCCTTCAGGTGTTTGTGTGCGAACCAGCTGCTCCATCTCAAGGCCTATCCAGCGATTCCACAGGATGTGACTATCGCTCAGTCGATATCGGATGGCCTCGTAGCCTTGCTGCCAGAGTTGCAGGGTGGCATCGAGCGTGAACATGTCGTGGGCTAGCATCAGCTCGTCGTTGGACCAGCGCGCAAGCCTGGAGCCTGGTCGGCGCGGGTCCAGAGAGTCGACGTACAGAGAGTGGAAGAACTCGCAATAGGTGCGCCATACTTCGAGGCTCCCAGTTTCGGCATTGATGGCTCTACGGTAGTGTTCGAGGGTGACGGTGCAGGACTCGAGGTCTTCAACATTGCGCGATGCTTCCTCGAGGTAAGCAAGCCAGTTGTCTTGGCCCACGGGAGTCGCCATTGTATTGTATGGGATAGGATGTGACGATTTCGGTTGTGGTTGTGATGCGAAAGCGAGTTGGGGCCAAAGCCGAAGCCAGCAGAGGGCGCAAGGCTGGCGCGGACAAGTTGTGTGGACGAGCTAGTCAGATGAGGCTGTATATTTCTGTAGATAGAAGAGAAAAAAGAAGGCCAATGGTGAGATGCGAGGTTGGGCAAATGGCGATTCAAGTTTGGACAAGCCGAAGCTGTTTTTTAGGTGTCAATGTGTGCGAAGAGCCGGAGACGAGACTAGCCTGGGGTAAGGTACAGTCGCATAGACAGAACAGACAATGACGTAGCACACCGAGACTGCACTGCTTCTTCTGACGGGCTGGATGCCCAAGTAAACCCCAAAGAGACCAGGCCGGCGGTCCAATCGTATGCAATGTCGGGTTATCGCGTGAAGAGTAAGCGCTGTCGTTCTGGCACAAGACGAATTGATCGCGGGGTCTTTAAGCAGCGAGAGAAATCGAGAATGAATCAAGAGACGAAAAAGAACGACCGGGAGCGTAATTTTAGCCCTCGAAAACAAGCAGAGCAGAGGGTCGAGACAAATAAAACACGCCTGGTTGCCGAGAGAAAAGAGAATTTTCGAGCTTGTCGTCGGCCAAAGTTCGTCGGCAGCAAAAAAATGAGAGCGAAGAAAAAAATGTAAGGGAAGGGGGGAAAAAATATGATTTTTTCTTTGTCTAGGTAACAAAAACAAAAACAAAAATTCCGTCAGAATTATTTCTGGACGTCAAGAAACAAGACGAGGAATAAAATGAAAAGGAAAAAAAAAAAAGGAAGAGAAAAGAAAAGAAAGAAGAAAAGGCTGCAGATCTTCAAGGGACGAAATAAATCAGCACCAGCTCCCCAAAAGAGACAGCACGTCGAGATAGGAAAGCGCAGAACCAGTCACAGTAGTTGCCGTTTCGGTGAGCAAACAGAGGAACAAACAGAGGAGCAAACGGGCGGGCAAAACAAATGTGCACTTTCCGTTTCCTGCTATCAAGCCCAAGGTAGACGTGTGTCACAGATACATAAGCAAGTACTTCCATACAGCTAGTCATAGATTCATAAGCAATTACTTCCTCCATGCATCATACGGCTACATCTCTACGCCAATCAGCCTGTACGGTACCTGCCTCGCTCTGCCCAAGCACACGTATGCTCTTGCCATGTCTGGCCCGTCTGTCCAGCCGGGCTGGTCCTGCCCGTTCGTTGTGCATATATGTGCCTAGCCAGTGCAGATAAGCTGAGAGTTCTTCAATGCGATGTGATGTGATGTGAGCATAGTGTGAATGGAAGGTTCACCAACAGCTGCATAAGCGGCGCCAACCAATCAGACAGCAGCTTCGGTTCTACAACAGCCCACTTTGCCTGCCTGTCCTGAGCTTGGCCTACAAACAAGTGACACAGACAGAAAAGTGGGCGGTCGAGTCTGGCCTAGCCAGTGGACGAGAACAAAGAAGGTGCGGTGTTCTAGACCGGCTCAGACCACTCCATACAATCAGTCGCGCCGTGCTGCCGGCTGCTCTGTGTGTCCATCCACCTTGACCCAAAAGCTTGCACATACAGAAATCACGACATGAACTGCTCCCCCGCTTTGCCGTCTCAAAATACAACAAGAGCCAAGACTGCAACTGCAACTGCATCAGCCCACACACACCCGCACACGCACACGTTGTTCTGTCCATCGCTAGTCTTTCAGCCCTGCCAGAGGCTGCTGAATATGCCAGCTGTGGCTTCCAGCCCCCCGCTATAAACAATGCCTAAAAGGCCGAAAGAGCCCAACATCTCAACGGCACCTTGTATTCGACATCCCAATCTTGTTCTGAAACAGGCTAACAACTCCCTGATCTGCAGTTTATGAGTACTGCACGCTACATGCATTGTACGCAAACACTCCGTAAACATCGCCGGACTTTGTGCAAGTTTTTTGCTGCTCAGGACCCCCTTTTTTGTCGTCTTGACTGCATTGCCAGCACCATGAATGACAACAGCTAATGACGGAGATAATAGTAGCAGAACTACGTAGAATGGAACAACAATAGAGCGGCCTGTCCTTAATTCGGGTTGTAACCCTAAAGCTCGACCGCACCGCACGGCAAGCCCGCTAAGAAGCCGTCGTTCTAGACGACCACACAAAACAAGACTCGAACAAACTCTGCATCTTGATCGACAGAGAAGGCAAAAAGTTTGCAGCGTGGTGAAAATTTTCAGTCTTCGGGGCCACCCGCTGTCGCCTGTGCTTAGAAAGTAATTTGCGCACTGTTCACGTCCAGTCTTCATGGTGCGAATGTCACATGACCGCACACATAGATATCCCACTAGGGTTGTACGTGAATAGCGTCATCTAACCCGAACCCTCGTTGCCTTCTTTGCACAGACCAGACTCCAACCCCGGAAAGCGACCGCCAAAATTGGACAACACGGCCCGAGCTTGCGAATTGCCATCTGTGACACCGTGACAGCGCTCCTACCGCTACCGGTCTTTCCTCAACTTGTCAAGTTCAGATTGTAGATTAATGCCATTGTATAAGCTGAGCGGGATGCACATCAAACGGGGCTAGCAACCGGACCGTTGGGGGAGACTGAGAGAATCGGCTGGGTACAAAGGTACAAAGTCAGCTACATATGTATTGCTGCAGAGAGCTGTAGTAAATACAACGAACGGCCTGGCCTCTAAGATGGATGAGCCAACAGGCTTAGAAAGCTTAAGTGACTTGAGCGGGTTTTCTTTGCTTTGCCTGCCTCGCTGCCGGCTGTATAAGACGAGACAAAGAACTAGAAACAGGCGGTGCGCTAATCCCACAGTGGCTAGACCAGGGGCCAGGGGAGACGACAACACATGCTATACCTGTAATCCTATGCACGTCTGCATGTACCGTTGTACACATGCAACTTCACTTTTGCTTCTGGTCAAACGACGGGCTGCGCGAGAGAAAGTTCCATCAATCCTTCCTTCCTTCGTCGTCGAAGAGCAAACTGCATGTGTAATTTTAAACCGAGCCGAGTAGCACTGCACTTGGTACCGTCTAGATGCCGACAGCTTGTACCGTGATGATGCCGACATGTGTATTTTTGCACATGGACGCACTATAGATTGTGCTGTATTATGTACTGCTACAGGCAGGCACATGGGCTTTGCTGTATGTACTGCTACAATGTAGACGCAGGCACATTTATTTTGTGCAGAGAAAGAGCACCCCACATCGGCGTTTGCTCTTTCTCCATTTTGGGCAGTGAGTCAACCACACATGCAAGCTCTTTCCTCAACATTGCAACTTGCAACTTGCACTTGTCTCTTTCCTGTCTTACTGGCCTGGCTGCACATTCTCGTCAGAATCCCGCCTTCCTTCTCCCTCTTATCTCCCTTTCTTCGACTTCAGTGTGTCTGCTAGCAAGGCAAGTACTAGTACAGGGTGACATTGGACTGGAACCCAATACATGGAGTAGTTGTCCCTATACATAAAGGGAACACATTGAAGATTAGAGAAATCACCGCTTCGTTTTATTTGATTCATGCCAACTTGGCTCATCAAACAGGCCTGTCACTTGTCACTGCGGTCAGAACTATAGCCAGGAGGCAAGTTCCAGGGCCACGCGCCTGCAAAAGTATATAGAAATATAGAAGAGGCCAGGCCTGGTCACCTGGAAACAAAACAAGCCATCCAACGGGGCGAAGAGAGATGGGCGGGTACAATACATGCATGGTTGCGTGCAATGTTATGTAAGTATGTAGCAGGAAAGTACTTGGTGGTAGCAGTACATAGTAGCATCGGCTGTTTGTAGCTGTAGTTACTGATATTAGCAGTTGTAGTGTAGTGGGCGGTACGATACGTACTCCCTTCCCTCCTGGTCCCTCCCCCAAATCCCACCTGAACCTGGGCAACTTCTCCTTTCTCCCCGTTTGCACTATTTTCTCTTTTATTTTCTTCTGTCCCGCTCTGGATTTTCTTTTTCTTTTTCTTTTTCTTTTCCTTTCTTTTTTTCTTCTTTTTCTTTTCCAACACGAACGCTTTTTTCGGAGCTTCATTTTCGGGCTTTTCTTTTTCTTCTCTTTCCGTTTTTTTCTTTTAATTTTGTTCGTCATCACACGCTCCTTATATACATACCAACAGTCTTTCCTTCTATTATCGTCACCCACCGCGGCCTCATTTGTTTGTAAATAACACAGAATCCACCATCAACTCCAGCTTCACTCTTTTTGGCACCTCGACGCCAACACCACACGAAAAGTCAAACCGGGCTATTAATCGACATCCAGAGTTCGTCCTCAGACTCTAGAAAGCTTCCATTTTAAAACGCCGACCACGCTACCAAAACGCCCGTTGCCTTTTTTGACATAGCAACCGCCATCACCACTTTGGGAAATCCCATTGAAATCCAATATCAACCTGGTTGCTGGGCTGAGATCAACAAACACCCAAAATTGCACCAAAGACTACTTCGTCCACGAAAACCCTTCCTCTCGCCAGAACGACGACTTTTGTGTCTTATCTCCCCCAATTCCATACACATTCCACCACTGGCGTCCCTTCATTCCCGCCTGCAACGCTTTCTCCCCTCTAGTTGGACGTCGTGCGACTCCTCGCTTCGCTACCACTGCTCTCTTGACTCGCATAGAACCTAAAGTTCTCTGTCAAACCACGCGGTACAAAACTGTGTCGGACTGCATGCCTCAGAGCTGCTCTTTAGCTTTAATCCAAGGCCAGACATAACCTCTGTGGCGCCAGAAACACAACAAGAGACACAGTGCTACCAAGACGGTCCCTTTTATATAACGTCACGGCCACGGCTCTGAGCCCCCTCTCTTCCTTATTCTCACGTTCTTGCAGCTGTGGGACGTCTGGTATCATTACCTCCTCCCAAAATGCGCTCTCCCGTCTTCCTCCGCGCCGTCGTGGCCTCGCTGGTCTTCGGCGTCGCATCTGCTGATCTTAGCTCACTGCCTGCATGCGCTGTAAGTCTTTTGCGGTCATATTTATTTCCACACATCGCATATTTTCTTGTACTAACATGAACTGTTTTCGTCTGCAGCAAACGTGTGTATCAAACATGCTTGCCCAAGCCACTACCTTTGGCTGCACCTCAGCCGCTGACACCGCCTGTGTTTGCGCTGCCCCTGCGTTTTCCAGTGGTGCCAAAGACTGCACCTCTAAGTCATGCGCAGCCGCCGAAGTGGCCGAGGTCGATACCTATCTGTCCACCATGTGTGCTGCAGCTGGCCTGAGTAGTTCTAGCGCCAGTACTGCGCCTGACGCTGGTGCTGCTGCTACTGGCGCTGCTTCTAGTGTTGACACTCTGGCGACCCCTGGAGCGACCCCGACAACTGATGC
Source organism: Chalaropsis ovoidea (assembly GCA_038407185.1). Lineage (NCBI taxonomy): Eukaryota > Fungi > Ascomycota > Sordariomycetes > Microascales > Ceratocystidaceae > Chalaropsis > Chalaropsis ovoidea. The sequence goes on along the minus strand of JAXHKQ010000168.1, from coordinate 15,711 downwards.
TGCCGCTGCTGCAGGCGCGCCCACAACCCCGGCGGCTAACACCCCCGCGCCCGTCCCCTCTGTGACTGGTGTTGGTGTGCCTGCAGATGTCGCCCAGTCTTCCAGCATCATTCGTGTCGGTACTAATTCTACCATGGTCACCTCTGTGATTGCCTCGACGACTGTGAGTATTCCTCCAGGACACTTCCTCTGCTACCCTTGTCGCCTCTAACATGTTTTCTTAGGCCTCTTCTGCTTTTGGCGCCGGCATTACTCCTACTTCTACCTCGACGTCCACCATGGACAAAAGTGAAAGTGATTCTAAGAAGTCTTCGGGCCTATCTAGTGCCGCTAAGGCCGGCATTGGTATTGGCGTCGGTGCTGTCGTGCTGGCCATCGCTGCGATTGCGGGCACCTTTCTGTTCAAACGGTCTAAGCGCCCCTCCGAGTACAACGACAAGTTCAGCGTCAATCCCATGGCGGCTTCTGGGAGCCAGTTTGGCTACAGCAGCACGCACCAGCGCCTCCCGGATACTGTTGGCGAGCTCAAGGCCACGCGCTATGAGGATATGGTCCCTAGGGCGGTGCCAAGAAATGAAGTCTGAAAGACAAACCTCTCTCTCTCCCTCCCCTCCAAAAAGCCTGCACCCAAATCACAAGGAGGGATATAGCGGTAACTCAGGGAGTGAAATGCGGGATCTGAAAGTGTGGCATTAGGTCTGCTTGATGTCCCTTGTTCCCCTCCCAAGCGAGTCTGTCTGTCTTGCCCCTTCCCTGTGCATTTATTGCCCTGTCTTGTCACGATGTCACGATACCAGAGGAAATATATCCCTTTCCTAACTATTCACCATACCGTTGCTCCCCCACCACCTTATTACCCGGATTTTGTTTCTTTTGTCTCTTTTATTGCACTCATTTCTTGCTAGAAGTTTGTCCTGTATTTCTTTTGTCCATGGCGTTTTCTTCTGTTCCTTCTGCTTGGGTCAGCTTGGTATCTTTTTTCAGGGTTGTTGTTGGCGCCTTGGTCGTCCCTCTTGCGAGAGGCCCTTTAGTATTTTATGCTATTTTTTGTCTTCCCTTTGTTCACTTGACTTTACCCTGCAAGCAAAGCACTTAATCTCTCCAGGTCTTGCTTCTATTGAATACGCGGTAAATCCAAGAACAGCCAGAGTCGTAAAGAATGTCAGCACCGAGACTTGTACCACACACACTCCGCGGACCTTCTGTCATCTTAGCGAGATTACTGAGCACAAGTTCATTATCTGTCGTTCCGTAGTGTATACAAGCAAGCACATTGATGGGAGGGATATGTGACAGGATGGGTAATATTTTGTAGGGCAAACGCCACCACGGATAGTGGTTGATAGAATACACGGCCTGGATACAGCCAAGAGGGGGAGGAACACAAACATAAAACAGCGATGATCTAGAAGAGAGGGAGAGAGAGCGAGAGAGACAAAAAAACACACACACAGCATACAGAACAGCACATCTTTCGCTACCATAGGTAGTGCTGGTGCTGGGCTGACACGGGGCGATGCGGCAGATGCACCCACGGGCCATTGCGGTCCTTCTTGGCCTTCTTCTCGTCGTGCACGCGGACGCGCGTACGCTCCTCCTTGAGGACCACGGAAATGGCTGTGGCGGGGTGTTAGCAGCGCAGAGAGACAGAGACAGACATACGGAGAAAGACTTACTGGCTTGGTGGGACCGGATGGGCACCCGTCTGCCACGGCCCAGATGGATGGTTCTCTTGAAGCGCTTGGAGCCCTTGTTCACCCACGCCTGGTCGATGTAGATGCTCGACGGGTCCTGGATATTTCTCCACGTGCCGTCACGGTCCTGGATGGTGCGCGGCACGGCCTCCTTGGTTTCGCCGGTGGCCTTGCCGAGGCCCATGCCGTGCACAGCAACAGCGCGATCGCGCGCCTCCTCGAGCTGCAGCTTGATCTCGGGGCCCATCTTCTTCTTGCTGTAGCGCATCTGCAGCATGGCGTCGTCCAGCGGCTTGCCGGCAATCTGCTGGGCGAGGTACATCATCTTCTTGGTGCTGGTGGGCAGCAGCGGCGACTTGAAGGTCATGGTGCGCTCGGTGCGGGCGATGACGTCGGCGGCGGACTCGGCGCCGCGGCGTAGGACCATCTTGGCGACGACGGCGCGCTGCCAGCGCAGGCGGCCGCGCGGGTCGGGGTCGCGGCCGGCCAGCAGCGCCGACGGGTCGAGCACGCGCTCGGCGCGGTCCTCGCGCTCCGTGGCCTGGGCCGTCTTGACTTCGTCCTCGAAGATGCTGCCCTCGACCTTGGGCGCAAAGCTCTGCTGGAACAGCTGTTTTCGCGTCGTCGGGTCATCGAGGTTCTGTGCCGTCGGCGCCGTGACTTTGCGCGAGGCGAACGGGTTCAGCGACTTGAGCGACCAGGAGGCCTTGCTGCGGGCTTGCACGAACGAGGCGGGGCTACGTGAGAGCGACGGGGCTGCGGGGAGGGGTCATGTCATGTCAGCGGGGGTCCTGCAGAGGGAGCGAGCGAAGGCGGCGGGGGCCAATTGGAGTGGAGGTCTTGGTGGGCGGCATACCGGATAGGGCAATCCGCCTCGAGGGTGCCGCAAAGCTCATGGTGACGGGAGGAACTGTAGCTGGGAGGCGGTGGTGTGGAAGAGCGAGCCCTGGGGCGTTTTGGCGTTCCGCGGGTGGTGCAATATAAAAGGCGGTATTTCCAGACCCGTGATATGGCGGGGAGTCGGCTTTGCGTGGTGTGCAGTCCAAGGATCGGCCGTCAAGCAAAACGCACTGCAGCCCGGTAAACGCAAGGCCGTCACAGAGTTCTCCATAAAAGACTTCTCGCTCCCGCTGCCAGAGGGACAAGGCTGTGAATGTGGAGTCGCATGTGGAGTCGCCTAGGCCCAGGCAGAGCCTCGTCGCCCCCCCACCAATATATAGTCACGTGACCGCCGTGGTTTTTCTGCAGCGCTGTGATTGGCTGGCTGCGGGTCCATCCGCGAAACGTCGAGTTATGGCCGATTCCACCGTAAATCAGATCATCATCAACCTTGACTCTGCGATCTTTTGCCGAACGATTGATTTTTTTGGACCCTCGACCTGCTGCATATTAACAGCTAATTTTTTCTTTTTTTTTCTTTGTTTCTTTACTATCTGGCTCCGCCCAATACCTTTACAATGTTTGCTCCTGTTACTGGCGTACGACACCACCACCACCACCATCACCACCACCGTTTGCCTCCCACCACCTGACGTCTTGTTTTTTTTGTGCTCGGCTCGACCTTTTTCCCTTTCGGCCTTTCCGCGGTGCTGCTTCTCGTTCCGCCTGCGTCACTGGCACTGTACCGCTATGCTCCGGACTTTCGCCTGTCCTTGTGTTGCCGGGTGGACGACACGCCGATATCTGCGGCGCCAGAGTAGCTCTGGGCCTACAGCTTGCGCACCCGCGGCCGCGGCCGCACCCACTCACGGCTGGATGCACCACACAACGTCTGCGGAACGGCGGAAGAAAAAGACTCCGGGTTTGGCACATTCTACACTTGACTTGGGAACCGGGGGCGCGTATCTGCTGTAGGCGTGGCCAATTGCTGACGTTGTTTGTGTTTGTAGATGCTCCGCCGCCGTCTGCTCATGGATCTCGGTATCGCCTTCGGTATGTTTGCTCGGTGTTATGGGGACGGTGATGTACACATGAGCTGCTGCTAACTGCATGTAATAGGTGGTGGTTTCGCCCTGGCCAACGCTTGGTGGTAAGCATCTGCCCTTTTTCTGGTCCTCCGCCGAGTCCGTTACGATTCGGAAATGGCCGGGACGCAGGCCCCGTGCCAATGGATTCTGCTATTGCGTGTGGCCTAGTCATACTACTCGTGCAGTCTCATCTAACAGTGGAATCTCTCTCATAGGTACGGCTTCCACATCCCCCGCCGCGAGGCCCGTGATGCCTTCTACGCCAAGCTGGAGGCCGAGCGCGAGAACTCTGCTTAAACCCGGTCACGCTGCCCGATGCAGAGAACCACGGCAATCGGATTATAATAGCGAGGGGGAAGCCATGTTCGGGCTTTGAGTGTGAAGCATGCATTGTGTGTGCATTTGACTTTGGGACTCTGAATAGAAGAACTATGTGGATTATTTGTTTGTTGTTTTTACCATAAAGACGATTGCCGTGTGAACAGAGACGAGACGCAATGTTTAAAGCAGCAACGGCATACGCACTATCTGTAGATGTACACGTTCATGTTTGGGTGTCGCTATTGTCTGCGGGACATGTGCGCCTGTTTCTAGGCCTGGCGGGCCTTGAACCGCGCCTGAGCCTCCCACTCCATCTTATCCATGATTGGCTGGGTGGCCTGTGGTGATTCCCAAGCCGTAGTCTCAACCGTAAACAGGCCTTTTTTGTCTTGACACCTACACACCAGCACAAATCAGCCATCAACAGTCCACAAGCAGCCACAGCTTAACACACAAACAAACACAGACACAAACACAACCACGGCACCAAAGCGATCCCGTCCACTTACTCTCGGAAAAATCGAAACACCATCTGGCAGCGCACGCGGTCGTCCACCACTTCGCAGTTGTACTGCGTCATCGTCTTCAGCGGGCACTGCGTCAGCTCGACATCGCGGCCGTCGCACGTCTTGCGGCGCTTCCCTTTGGCGTCAATCTGCACAGCGTCGTGCAGCTCGTCCAGCGCGATCTGCTTGGCCGGGGGCGCCATTTGCCAGCGGGCGATAGAGAAGGAGGGCTGCGGCGGAGAGAGAGGGGGGGCGAGGCTCGGACAGACAGGCAGGCAGTACGGGACAGCCCAGAAGAGAAAGCAGGCAAACCTTTGCTGATGATCGACTTGGGGCTGGTCGGCGGCACGGGGTCGCAGGTTCTCTCGGAAGTGGTCGAGGTCACTCTCGATGAGGTAAGCTTAGCTTTGGTCAAAGCTGGATATGTGCCTAACCCTGTGACATGGTAACCCTAAGTGCTAACGACGACCCATCGCCCAGCTCCTCACGGCTCTCCGCGCGACCGTCCTCTCAAAGGACGAAACTATTGCGCCCAGCCCGTACCTGCCCAAGAAGACGGGGATCCCTAATCTCGACACTCTCGCATCGCGCAACTTCCAAGAGACCCAAACGACCCAGCTCTCTGTGAATGGCCGGTCCATGCCCTTCATCCACGCGCTGCTGGACCATCTTGTGTCGCCTCCACAGAGCAAGACTGTGACTCTGATTGACCTGGAGTGCCGCTTTGACGCGACGCGGCTGACGAGCTCTCAATCGGATCTGGCCCATATCCACGTCTTCCGCATGCCACCACCCACGGCCGCTTCCACCTCGGCGTCTAGCGCCGCAATGGTGCGCGAGGCCGTGGCTAAGGCGCAGCAGTGGATGCTCTACGGCACACACCAGAGTGCGAGCCGCGAGTGGTGGGGCACAATCGTTATCGGGGCGCCGGGCGGGCAGGTGTGGACGGGCTGGCGCGGCTGGCTGCGCGTTGATGCGGAGGAGATCCCGGGCTTTGTGCCGGGCATCAGCATCCGCGAGGCAATGGTCGAGAGGGAGCGGCGGGAACAGGTGGTCGATGCTATGCAGTGGACGGTGAGTTGTCCCTGGGGCAGGTTTGCTTTCCGCGGACAGCTGGTGCAAGGGGAGGGGGAACTGCAGCATCGCCGCAGTGTGGCAGAGAATGAGACAGCGGCTGTGCTCTAGCAAAACATGGCTCTTGGCTGAAGACGGCGGGTTATATAATGTACAGGGTCAGGGTCGTTCGTTGGTCTGTTCAACATGGTGTGTTCTGAGTGTGTTGATGGTGTTACACATGCTTGTGTAACGGGCATGTGCAACTCTCCACTTTGTAGCTACCACAGCAGCGCTCGCTACAGAGAACCTCCTTTTCTCTTTTACCTATTTTACACATGCAAGCTGTGCGGTGAACATTCTGCACCTGTGCATTCTTGAGCTGAGGGACAGACATAAATGAGGCTGGGCTCATGGAAGGGGTGACTATCTGTCTCATCTGTGTGTATATTTACATACAGTCTGGAGGGTTGTTCAGCACATATGAACAAGCCAGAGTGTAGCCCAAGATTTGAGTTGACAGTGGTGAAAATTCGTAAAGATTACCAACGGCGGCCAAGTCAAGTGAAGCCGTCCAGCCCAAGATGCTGATATCTACATGTCATTAGGGTTTACGAGCAGCCCCACTTCTCCCTAACCCTGGCTCTGTCTCGGTTGCCCACTGTCTCCCTTTTTGGGTAGAAAGTAAACAAAGCGGGCGGTTATCAAGGCGGAGCTTGCAGAAAGCCACAAAGCTGGCTTTTGGACTCTGATTGCACATCATCACCAACAATTTCTCGCGCCCAGCAGCAAGTATCGCGCTGTATTGTTTTTATCCGGCCGTGCCAAATTCACACCATACTTTTGACCGACCGCCACGATGGAGAAGTCCGAGAAGCCCGCGAAGCCCGAGAAGCCCGTCAAGACCAAAAAGTCCAAGTCGTCCTCCAAGGACAAGGACAAGGACAAGGACGCCGATGGCAAGAAGACGCACAAGCTGGCTCTGAAGGGTAGTGCGCGCATGGTGACGGAGTTTGTGAGTTTGCGTGCGCGTGCGCGGCCACTGAATCGCGTGGTAGGCTTCTGATGACTAACACACGACTGCTGCAGTTTCAATACTCGATCCATTCAATTCTGTACGTTGCCCGTGGACGTTGCCCGTGGACGTTTCCCGTGGACGTTGCTGGGTGCTGGCAATGCGGCGCTGGCGAGGCTGGCGAGACTGGCGAGACTGGCTGTCTGACTGAGCTGGCTTGTTTGCTGAGACGCCGAGTGCCTTGAATCGCCGTCAACTAACATCACTGCAATCTGTAGATTCCAGCGTGGCGTGTACCCGGCAGAGGACTTCACAGCGTAAGTCGAGGCAATCCATTGGCGGCACTGCATCCACGTCTTCTAACATGATTATAGTGTCAAAAAGTATGGGCTGAATATGCTGGGTGAGTCTTTCATCCGCACATGCATCATATCATGTGTCGATCGCATGCTAATACTGTGCAGTATCCTCGGACGACCAGGTCAAGGCGTACATCAAGAAGATCATGAGCCAATTAGACAAGTGGATGCTGGGCGGCAAAATCTCCAAGTTGGTGATTGTGATCACGGACAAAGACACGGGCGACCATGTTGAGCGCTGGCAGTTTGACGTGAGTTTTCCTCTGGTTCTAGGAACCTCCTGGCTCATCTTTCCCGAGTCACCCTGCCTCGCCACAGCCGCAGCTAACCGTCCCATCTCCAGGTCCAAATCTTCAACGCCAAAGCCTCCAAGTCTAAGTCCAAGACGGCCGACGAAAACGCGGACGCGGACGCGGACGCGCCGGCATCAGCCTCGACACCGTCGGCCCTCGAGCCGGAGAAGACGGAAAAGGAAATCCAGGACGAGATCTCGGCGCTGTTCCGGCAAATCACCGCCTCCGTCACGTTTCTGCCACAGCTCCAGGGCGACTGCACATTCAACGTGCTCGTGTACGCCGACGCCGACAGCGATGTGCCTGTTGAGTGGGGCGACTCGGACGCCAAGGAGATTGAGAACGCCGAGCGAGTGCAGCTACGCGGCTTCAGCACGAGCAACCACCGCGTTGATACCATTGTGAGCTACCGCTACACGGGTTAGCGTAGCGTGGACGGCGCGGGTAGTAGAGGCGAGGCGAAGCGCAGTCGGCCGGCCTGCAGCGGTTGGGATCTGCAGCATGTTCTTGTGTACCATGTGTCTGTTTGATATGATAGTAAGATGATGAGCGTGATATATGACCATTCCAGTTTTGCACACATTTGACGCGGGCCTCATGCGTGATGATGGTGAGTGTTGAGTCCTCATACGTGGTGGTGAGTGTTTTGTGTGTTTGTTGTATACGTGTCTTTGTTCACATCAGGTTATTGCCATTGTCATCCACGCGCAACTTCCCAAACATCGAGCAACGACAGCCTCGTTGGAAGGTCCGCTTTCTTTACAATCGTCAGCCTTGTGACACCTGACATACATACCCATGCTGTACAGCATTCATCTCATGATATCACCAATGGCCAATCCTCCTGGCTTCCCCTTCATCCCATACAAAGAAAGTTGTTCTTCTCTCTTTCCCGCTCTCTCCTTCCCGCCTTCTCTTTCCCGCCGGCCTCTCGTCCATCCCTGTCCTCGGCCGCACTCCGGCCTTACTCCCAGGGTCCGGACCGCTCTTTTTTCTCTCTCTCTCCCATCATGCTCCTCTTCCCCCGCCGCTTCTTTCTTCTCTCCCCCGGCTTTGCTCTCTGTTCCCTGCGCCCCTAGATTTTGCGCCTTTTCCCCAGATTCAACTCTGTAGTCTGCGGAGAGCCTTCTCTTCTCCCACCCCCCCCCCCCCCCGTACTTGGGAAACAACAGGCGAGGCGTGAATACTTTCTCCCCCGCATATTGCATCCTACAAATAGGGTCAGGCCAGGCCAGGCCAACCAGACCAGCCCCAAGCTTCTTCTGCTCGGGCTGAGGGCAATATAGCAGCGCATAACGAATCCCAAATTGCACGCATACACACATACACAATGTGAGACTGGCCTCTTTGCGCAGAGGCCACATCCGATATTCATTCTAGTCTTGTTATCGATGTCTTTTGACTTGGCGCCTTGCTATCCATCTATCTTCTCAGCGGCCTCGCTGTGTGCCCCCTCCCCCCAAATCTGTCGTCTATACACGCGAAAGGAAATACACATACGCAAACTTGGACATCTCGTCGGCGTCCACCGCCTTGACCACCTTCTCGTCGTTGAACAGCACCCACGTGTCCTGGCCGTCTACCTGCTTGCGTATGAAGGCGACGTAATGGCTGAGAAGCAACCGCCGGTGTTAGTACTAGTTCTCGCGCGTAATAAAGCAAAAAGAAGACAAGTGAAAGAAAGGAAAGAAAGAAACTCACCCTGTATGAATGCTCGTGCCCTTGTGACAGACCAGCGACTGCAACTGGAACTTGGCCGGCACCTCTGCACTTCCTGCGATGTCAGAGCCAGAGCCAGAGCCCTTGGCCTCATTCGCACTGTCCTGCTGCGGCACGGCCTCCGACCCATCGTCGCCCGGATCGTCAGGATGCGAAAACAACCAGGTCACTGCACCTTCCATGTCGCCGCCTGTCTCGCGCAGGGCCTTCTTGGCCTGGGGTACCGCAAAGCCCATGTCAGTCAGCATCTGTATCTTTTCGGGGTCCGCCGTCGACGCCCCAGCACCCGCACCAGCACCCGCACTGGAACTGAGCACTAGCGGGTCGTCAATATCAGCGTCGTCCATGTGTGCGAATATCCACTCCATGGCAGCATTAACATCGCTGTTCCCTGTGGCGTGGAGGCCGCGGTGGCAGCGGTTGGGAGGGAAGCCCATGCCCTCTAGCATGGCCATGGCCGTTGCATCAGGCACAAATGCTGCCGCCTCGGGCTCCTGTTCTTCCGGAAGCTCTTCCTCGTCTGCTTGTAGGCCCTTGGACATGTACTCGTCCATCACAAAGGGCTCAAGAGGCACAATCACAGGAACATCGACCTTGACAGGCACCCAGTTTACCACCGTCATCTTGCTGGCATTGATGACCAGCACTTGGGGGAATGTCTTGAAGAGTTGCCGTTTGATATAGCCCTCCTTGCTGTTGCACGCTGCACACGTCAACTCGACCTTTTCTTCGCCTGTGAACCGATCCAGACATTCCTGCAAAGTCACTGGGCGATAGACGTCCTTTTCCTCTTCGTTGCCCTCGGATGCCTCGATCTTGTCCTTGGGGACATCAACAAAGATGCTGTCTTGTTCTGTCGTGCTGTACCGCACCTTTTTGCAGCTGGTGCACTGCAATCGTTGCTCGAGGGCGAAGCGAAACTTGAGCGTAGGGTCGGGCGTACCGTCGGCTTTGCTGGCGCGTGTGATCAGGGTGAAGAGATGCTGTAGCAGTTCAAATGCGTCTTGCTGGCGCATCGTGGAAAACTCCTCGTGGCCCCGGCCAACCAAGTGCTTGAGCATGGCGGGGGCGATGCCCCGTTGGTGAACGGGGTCGGGCTCCTGGCCAGGGTTGTTTAGTGAAGACGGTGACTGAGCTGCGCTGCCATTGTCGGGCTTTGAATAGCGCCCGGAAAGCAAGCCGTCGGCAATCTTTTGCAGTTGGGTTTCCAGATCTGCCGCAGGTTCAAACACACTGGGTGGGAGATCATCGGGTCTGTAGTATCGCTCCTTGAACTCCGGCAAGTCAAAGAGGCACTGCAGGATGCTAGCAAGGTAGCAACTGTTGCCCAGGTTCTTCAGACCAGTCAGCCCCGCGCCAAAGATTGGCAGTAGCTGCTGGCCGTCACTGGTGGTCATGCTAAAGTCCCAGCGCAGATTCTGCTCGATCTGCATCTCCGTCAAGCTCTTTTCCGTCTTTTGGCGGTCTGCTAGCTTGATGCCCCAGTTGGCCAAATGCAACGCCAGATTTCTGTCGATGCGCTCCTCGTCGCACTTGTAGCAGTACACGTCGGCATTTCCTTCGGGTGTGATTGAGCCCAGCTTTACTGCGACTCCGTGGCCGGATTCAGTTGCATGGGCCAAGCCGTGCGAGTTGCCATCAACACCGCCGAGCTGCTTACGACCGCATCCAAGATTTCCACACTGCATACACAGCCAGAGGTTTTCGTGCAGATCGCAAGATGTGCAGTGGCCGAGGTCACCCGACTTGATTTGCTTGGCCTCGTCTTGTTCCAGACAGATGACATGCTCGCACTCGGTTAGCTCCAGCTCCCACGCCTTGACTTCTTCCTGGCGAGAAAAGGTGTTTGCCTTCATCAAGCCGGATATCACAGGCTCAAGCTTTTCGCTGGTTTTGTCGAGGTCGAGGTTGCACTCTAGGCAGCGGGCGGTGACAACGGTGTCATAACGGTCGGCTTCGGTCTCGGCGGCAATCGCGAGCTTGGACATCTTAAGAGGAGGCTCTTCGCGTTCGACGACTTTGCGCATCCGGCGGATGTTGGCGACCAGCGGGTGGCTTCTCAGCGACGCGTGGAGGGCAGCATGGCTACGGCTTCCGGTGCAGCCTCCGTTGAAGCACTGAAGACAGACGTCAAGTCCGGCGGCATCGTCCTATAGTGATGAGAGCACACGCCGGTAATCAGTATGTGTGAGGCTGGGAAGCCGAAGCTGTTGCACTCTACGTACAATGTTGTCGAAGCACTGGGTGCAGTCTTCGCGGTACACAGACTGCGACAAACGCGGCGGTTCAAGGGCTGTTTTGGCGGGGAAGTGTCAAAGCTCGGGTTAGCTATAAAATGCCGGCCGCGTTATTGCGTTAGTAGCCGATGGCGTGGCAATGCTATCTTACCTAGTGAGGCGATATGAGGACACGCCATCTTTCTCTGTGCTGTGGCTCCTTGTTGGTTTGCGAGATTGAGATGACGGATGATAATGATGCTGCTGTAGATGCACAGCAAAAAGAAAACGCGGCGTTTCGGCACTGGAGGGCACAAGGCTGAAGGTCATCGGCAGGCAGCAAGGCAAGCTCTCAGCCGAGCGCATTTTGTATGGGGTAACCCCGCTATAGTGGGGCTGGCTGCGACCGGTACAGTGTTTGTACTGTGCGTATACTGTATACATCACAAGACGACGGTTTCCGCGTTTCTTTGACGTTTGTCTATCGATAACAGCAAGAACAACAAGGCTACGCTTTGCTGCTGATGGGCTTTATTCTGGTTGGCTCACAACCCAACCCAACCATACAATAGACTCAATTCCATGCGTCTTTTTTACTATGCTCGTCTACTGAAAAGCAAAAGAAAGCATTCCTTCCCCCCTGGAGGCTGTTTTGTCTCTGTTACATCCAGACAGAGCAAAGACGTCATTGTTGAATCCTGATATAACGCAAAGGGCCAAAAAGACTCATGACGGTGGCCAGGGTTCGAGGCTGTGTGTAACCCTATTCTCTCGATACGGTCGTCAGAGTTGGACCAATCAGAGCCCGACTAATCTAGCAGTGATCTTCGCCCGACTTTCCTCACCTTTGAGCTTCAACGCAGTCCCATCGACAACACGACCACCACCAATTTCCGAATCCTCTGCCGTCCAGGCCTTGGGCAATAGAAGCATTTGTTATTGTTTGTTGCTTGTATATTTCTGGCCATCTACAGTGCTTGACAAACGAGAACAGGGCTGCAGACGAGCCATGCGCACAACCACACACAAAATACGGCCACGAGCCACGAGCCACAAGCCAACCAAGCTTGAGATTGATGCAGGCCGGCCTGCCGTCCGTGTTGTCTCTATTTTCCTTTCTTTTGTCTGAGAACAGGCGGTCGAAAGGGAGAGACATGGGCGAGGCTGCACTGCACTGCACCACACTCCCCTGCCTCCCTTGTCCTCTGGTGAATATCAGAGTCTCCCATATTGGCCTGCTCACATGCTCCAAATTCCATTCCTTTAGGATGCTTGACAAGCTATACACGACGAGGTTTGAGACTTAACATTGCACTTGCTTGTGATGCATAAATAATAGAAACATGCTAACTAATGAGTTTGAACTATCCTGCCAGATCCTGTCCCCCCGTGCCCCCTAACTAAGGACTGCAGCGAAATAACATGACACGATTACACTCGAATTCGAAGCCACGTGAAAACCTGATCTCAATGTGATGCGCTCATTGAGTGGATCACTGACTGGGGGGAAGGCAAGTGTAGCCAGCCAGAAAGAAAGAGGCTCAAGCACATGACATGACCTCATGACCTTGTAACTGTGCCTCTTCTGCAAGCTGGCTGGGTTTACATGGTTGTATGCATGTACTCATGCAGCAGCAACATAAACCACCACAATGTTGCGGCTCTGCCTTGGCACATGTTCAAGAAGCAGCACAGAAGAAACAGACCGGGATGTAGGGGGTTGGGCCATGCCATGTCATCTTATCCCAGAGCGGTCTAGTGGCGAGAGAATGATTTAAAGTAACGCCGAGCGAGAGGACAAAAAGAGATAAGAGCTGAAGACAAGGAGGGAGGCGGAGATGGTACAAAGGAGATCAGTCCGAGAAAAGAGACAGAGGCCACGCACAAACACAGAGACTTGGTGTTGTTGGAGAAGCAGCGAGGTCGTGGCCGGGCTGAACGTGGATCGACCGTGGGCTCCGACCCTGCCGCTGCTTCTGTCCTGTTGCTCTTGTTTGAGGCTCGAGGGAGTGGAGGGTGATGGGCTTTTGTCCCTTTTGTCCCTCTGGACTCTGGTGCTGTATACACCATGCTGTGGTGTGGTGTGCCAGCTAGCATGCCATTGTTCAGACAAAGGAGGAGGCTGCAAAGACAAGCTAGACCTTTGTGTCTATAGAGCTGTAGCACACATACACACTCTCTCAAGTCAACGACGACATCTCTTCTTCCCTCTCGCATCCGCTGCTCCTCCGCCCTCCGGCCTCCGCCTTTCCTTTCCCCGCCTTTCTTCCCCAGACTCTGCTAGCAGCCCCAGAATCGCAAAGTTTATCTCGCCTTCTGCTTTTGCAGTTGACCCTCTTCTTCCCCAGAATCACAGGCCAACACGCAGGACATATCCACATCGCATCTTGCGGGGGAGTCGACCATGTGCATTAGTACATACATGGCTGGTTTCGTCCTTATTTCTTCCGTGCCCAGCAAAAAGAAGGGCCGGTCTCCGCCCGTTGGCCCTCCCCGGCTTCAACCAAGTCCACCTCCCCCGCAGAAAAAAGAAGACCACCCCACAATCACGTCTCACGAAGGCTTCTAGTCTCGGGCGAGAATACGACGAAGGAAGCCCAGCAAAGCGCTGTTGATGGCGGCGGCGTAGTCTAGTTGGCTTAGTCTAGTCTCGGGTTAGTTGTGAGTTGCTCGTCGGCGGTGTTTAACGGTTCCCTTCTCGTCCCCTGTTGAGCCGTTGTTATCTCAATTTGCGGTCTTGGACAAGAATCTGGGGCCCCAGAAACGGGGGGGGGGTGGTGTGTGGAGAGGAGGAAGATGGGGGGGGGGGCGTGCGCACTACGTAAGGCATGGGGCTCTGTCTAGCTGGCAGTAACATGGAGAGCGGCTCAATGTCTTGGGCCTTTTTCGTGACCGTTTGTTGACTGAAACCAAACAGGCCAAAGTTCAAAGTCGGCCAAACCGCGGCGCATTACGAGCAGGGGGGAGGAAGAGGAGAGGCATCTTGGCATTAACATCCTCACATTAGAGTTGCACTGTTGATGGTTCTAGTTCACCCGATGTAAGTCTGCATCGTATGTATGTACGTACATGCACACATAGACTGTCCTATGGCCGAAGTGTCCATCTGCAGCACCAGACAGATATAAGCCGAGTGTATCATCGGTCCGCGGTTCCCAGCACCAGGCATTGGGTCACTAAGACAGATAGATCTACTAGTAAAGAGGCAAAAAAGAAAAAAAATAAGAAGGCAAATGTACAGCCAGTTCGAAGACGGGCCGACCGTTACTAGGGACTGAAGCATGAAGTCATAGTGGTGATAGTAGTGATGATGCTGATGCTGATGCTGACAAGAAATCAAAAGGTGTTGGGAAAACGGACCAAGTCCGCCGAAAACAAGACTGGCAAATATATTTACATCTACGTATCTTGGCGGCTTGGACTGACAACTGATCCGTGCATTGGTTCAGTGTTCTTGTCTTTTGTCATACTTGAAGTTGGGCTCTCACAACGACGACGAGCGAGACAAAAAGAGATACATGCATGAAGTATCTTTTCTTTACCCCAAGGAACAAAATTGTAGATGTATATCTCCCCCAAAAAATGAAGACGAGGAAAGAACGAAAAGAAGGGAGACAAAGAAAGAACAGGGACTTGTTCTCCAATTTTTTCTTCTTTCTTTCTTTCTGAGTTCATCTGTCCGAAAGCCTCTATTTGTTCTTTCCCCAGATTCCATGTTTCTTTTTTTGGAGAAAGGGCAAAGAACAGAAGGCGAGAGAGCAGAATAGGAAGGCACCTCTCCATCTCCGTCCGTTCTTACCCCGCATCTGTATCAGCCTCAACCGCCCGGTCCGGCAGAGAAATCGGACCGCATGCAATGCACTGCACTGCACCGGCCGTCGCAGTCGTCAACGATGACGAAATGGAAGAAATCAGAAGAAAAACAACCGAGAACAACAACCTAGAAAAACAACCCTACTAAAATCTGCCCCGTTCCAAATGTTCACCAACATGAATTTGCACTTGCACTTGCATTTCCCCAGAGTTCCCCAGATTCTCCTCCATTACTGGTGGGGCCTTATCCTTCTGTACTATAGCGCAATGAAGCCTAGGCCGGTCTATATCACACTTAAGACGGCACACTGGTAAATCCACGATGACCAAGAGAAACACGGCGAGGAAATTGCGAGGGCTCGCCCAGGCCGGCACTAATAACAATGCAAAGATTGCACCATGACAAGCAACTTCTCGAAGGACTCGAAGGACTTGAAGGAGCAGCGAAGTAGAGAAGCAGAGGCACAGAGCCCGCTCCAGGCCCGGCGAATAGCACGAAAAGTAACAAGAACCTCACGATCGAGGCTCCAAGGATGAAAACTAGCAGTCGCAGGATAAGCCCGGTCCCGTTCCCATCCCTGGCCCCATATCCATCCCCACGGGGGGGGGGGGGGGGGGGGCCAAAGACTTTGGCAAAACTGGGGAGGGCTAAGAGAAGCCTTGTGCACACGGGGTCCAAGTTCCCCAAATCCGCCTTTTTCCTTTCCCCCGTTTACCCTTTGAGGGGGAAAAGGCCTGGGGAAAAAAAAAAAAAA
>JAXHKQ010000167.1:0-42022 GCA_038407185.1 Chalaropsis ovoidea | reverse complement strand
GTATTTCATCAGAAGGCAGCTCTGGGGGAGCCTGGCCCAAATTTCGAAGGAAATTGCGGATTCCAGAGAGTTGGGGTGTTGGTAGGATGCCGTAGAAAAGCTCGGAGAGTAAGTCGTACATGCGGGTGCACCACCTGGACTGGAGCTGTCTTTCGGACAAGGCCTGTTGTAGGGGCGGCGGGCGGAGGCGAGTCGGGGAGGGGACGACGAGGAGGGGGCCTTCTCCTTGTCTTCTTCCCGGCTGGGCCCCCTCTTCACACGGAGAAGGCACACTAGGCACTCTTGCATTCTCTGCAGCATTCCTCGCAAGCCTGTTTGCCCGTCTGACTGCGTTCCCGCCTTTTTTCATATGCCGTGCAATGCCGGGCTGCTGGGCCTCCATCTGCAGATTCTTGCTAACGCGCACACGCACACGCACACGCGCACACAGGCTTGCATTGTCCCCTTGTTGCTGTATTTCTCCGCCTTCCTGTTCTTCTTGTTCATGTCTGTTGCAGATCTTGTGAATCCTGCCTTTGTGTGTGCGGACAGACAGTGTGCAGGCCAGGGAGTTCCCTGTCCCTGTGATTGGCCCTGATCCTCCTCTTCCTCCTCCTCCCTTTGGCTGCATCTTGGAGTGTTGTCCCTTGGCAGCAGGTTTTTGTGCAGCAGCAGCAGCATTCACATAGGCTTTGTTTGGAGACCAGAGACAGACCAGAGACATTGAGCCATAGAGACAAGACCCTAAGAGACACGCCACACGCCCACCACATCACACAATGTAGCACACAATGTGACGCACGTTTTTGTCTCCTCTGCTCTATTTATCTCCCACATCACAAGCATGTCTTGACGCAGCCCAGCCAGTGTCCTGCACGTCCCCAAAGCATGCATGATCTTCGCCCGAGCTGAAGCTGAAGATGTGCAGGCGGAACAAGCAGATGGCGAGCTGGGAGTTGATGATCGCCGAGGGGCCTGCTGACAGCCATCGGCCAGCGGCTAACAGCCAGCACGCACTGTCCGAGGCAGAGGGGAGCATGACAGAGGGCCAGAACGACGACGCTCCAAATTGCACGTAAACCGAAGCGCAAAAAAGGCCGAGGTCAGGATTGGGATCTGTCGAGATATGCTGGTTCGGGTCCTTATCTGGGCCATCCCTTCGAGGCACAAGACAGACGTCAGAGAGGGCAGAGAGGGCAGAGAGGGAGAGAGAAGAAGAACAAGAAAAAGACAGAGACAGGCCTGTCCTTGTCGCCCGCTCTTCCCCCCCCTCCCGAATTTGGCTGACGAGCCCCAGCCGGCCTATCACAGGCCGCGGATTATCTGCTGCTGCACACTGCATGGCATGGCGGGTTGGCATTAGGCGTGGGACAAGGGAGTGCCACGGCCTGTGAATGTCCATGCTGGATTCTGTTCTGTTGTGTCTTGCTGTGGTGTTGGTGGCAGCTCACTCCCACGCCCAGAGACCCCGACCGCCCCAACCCCCCTCCGGGCGAGTATATAGAGCCCAAGGTTTCCCTGTCTGACATAAGCCTCTCTCTGCTGCTGGTTCCCTCGTGCTCGTCGTTTTTGCTGTCTTTCTGTTACTGAAGCTGTTAGTTGGTGGCTTACTCGACAAGAGATCCCAGCTGATAATTGTCCCACTTCGAGCACTTACATCTGCTCTCCCATACTATACCCTCTCTTACCTTGTATACCCCCAGCGTTTTGTTTGCTTCTATACCGCCCCCCCTCCTTGATAATGTCTCCCTCTCCTCTCTCCACGACTACCACTAGCTCCGGCAAGGAAAAGGTCAACTCTGGCGCCACCGTCAACTCCCTGCTGCAGAACCCCGCCAGCCCGGCCAAGGCCTCCATCTCCGGCCCCGTCCTGCAGCACAAGAAGCCCAAGCCCGAAGGCGCCCTGGCCAGCTTCAAGTCTCTGCGCACTGCCTCAAAGAGACCGCTGCCCAACAAGTATGGCAACGGCCAGTACGCCGTGGCAAACACGCGTCCGAGCACGCGGGCGTCGCTGAAGACGCTGACCCTCGCAGGTGAGCCCGGGCCTCTCCCCCATCTGTACTCTGTACTGCACCGCCGGCCCATGCTAACGTCCTGCCCGCAGACCTCAAGACCCTCAAGGACCTCATCGTCACCAAGGTCACCAAAAATGGCATCATGGACGACAAGACCTACCTCATGGAGCGCATCATCCGCATGGTGGCCAACATGCCCAACGGCTCGAAGCTGCGGGAGGAGCTGACCAACAACCTCATCACCGACCTGTGGAACACGCTGGAGCACCCGCCCATGCTGGATATTGGTCTGATGTCCAAGTACCGCCAGCCCGACGGCTCGTACAACGTAAGTAGCGTCTGCCGCTGCGGCCACGGCTGGCCCCCTTGCTGACACACTCACAGAACCTGAGAGACCCCCTGCTGGGCGCGGCCGGCCAGGTCTACTCCCGCTCCGTGCGCCCCGGCAAGATGAACCTCGGCGCCCTGCCCGACCCGGGCACCATCTTTGACTCTGTCATGGCTCGCCAAGAATTCAAGCCCCACCCCAACAACGTCTCCAGCATTCTGTGGTACTGGGCCACGCTCATCACCCACGGTAAGCCTCAGTGACATCATTCCGCACTCGTCTGCCACAGCCGCTGACCAAGCCACCCGCCCGCAGATCTCTTCTGGAGTGACCCCAAGGACGGCACCCGCTCCAAGACCTCCTGCTATCTGGACCTGTCGCCGCTGTACGGCAGCAACCAGGAGATGCTGGACTCCATCCGCACCTTCAAGGGCGGCAAGCTCAAGGCCGATGCCTACGCCGACAAGCGTCTGGCCGGCATGCCGCCCGGCGTGTGCGTGCTGCTGGTCATGTTCAACCGTTTCCACAACCACACGGCCGAAATGCTGGCCGCCATCAACGAGAACGGCCGCTTCAACCCGCCGGCGCCCGGCCTCGAGGGCGAGGCGCTGGAGGCCGCGTGGAAGAAGCACGACGAGGAGCTGTTCCAGGTGGCGCGCCTGGTCACCAGCGGCCTGTACATCAACATCACCCTGGTCGACTACGTGCGCAACATCATCAACCTCAACCGCGTCGACACCAACTGGACGCTCGACCCGCGCCAGGAGATGGGCCCGCAGGTCGGCACGCGAGCCGGCGCCGAGCGCGGTACCGGCAACTCCGTCTCCGCCGAGTTCAACCTGTGCTACCGTTGGCACTCGTGCATCAGCGCCAAGGACGAGAAGTGGATCAACGAGTTCTACGGCGAACTGTTTGCCAACAACGCCGCCAACTCCTCGCCGCGCGACATGATGTGTGCCGTCGGCAAGTTCGAGGCGTCCATCCCCAAGGACCCCGCCGAGCGCACGTTTGGCGGCTTCAAGCGTGGCGCCGACGGCAAGTTCAACGACGACGACCTGGTGGCCTGCATAAGCGACGCCATCGAGGAGCCGGCCGGCAGCTTTGGCGCGCGCAACGTGCCCAAGGCCATGCGGCCCATTGAGATGCTCGGCATCCTCCGTGGCCGCAACTGGAACCTGGCCGGCCTGAACGAGTTCCGCGTGCACTTTGGCCTCAAAGCGTATGAGACCTTTGAGGACATCAACTCCGACACCGAGATTGCCGGCGCCCTCAAGAACCTCTACCAGCACCCCGACAACGTCGAGCTGTACACGGGTCTGGTGGCCGAGGAGAACAAGGACCCCATGGTTCCCGGTGTCGGCATCGCCCCCACCTACACCATCTCGCGTGTCGTGCTGTCTGACGCAGTGTGCCTCGTGCGTGGCGACCGCTTCTACACCACCGACTACCACCCCAAGGCGCTCACTAACTGGGGCTACAAGGAGGTCGACTACGACCTGAACGTCAACCACGGCTGCGTCTTCTACAAGCTCTTCATCCGCGCCTTCCCCAACCACTTCAAGCAGAACAGCGTGTACGCCCACTACCCCATGGTGGTGCCCAGCGAGAACGCCAAGATCCTAGCCAGCATGCACCGCGCCGATCGCTTCGACTTTGAGCGCCCGTCCTTCATCCCGGCGCGCGTCAACATCACCACGTACGGAGGCGCGCAGGCCGTCCTCGAGAACGCCGACACCTTCAAGGTCACGTGGGGCGAGGGCCTGGAGTTTCTCATGGGCCAGGGCGGCTCTCGCTTCATGCTGTCGGGCGACTCGACGTTCCACGGCGCCCAGCGCAAGTGCATGGGCCGGCTGCTGTACCGCGACGGCTGGATCGACGACATCAAGGCCTTTTACGCGCAGACCGCCGAGCGCCTGCTGACCAGCAAGTCGTACAACATGGGCAACACGCGCCAGGTCGATGTGGTGCGCGACGTCGGCAACATGGCGCACACGCACTTTGCCGCGCGCATCTTTGCGCTGCCCATCAAGACCGACACGCACACGCGCGGCGTGTTCAGCGAGTACGAGCTGTACAAGACGCTGGCGGCCATCTTCACCACCATCTTCTTCGACCTGGACCCCGTCAAGAGCTTCCCGCTGCGCCAGTACGCCAAGGCTGCCTGCGACAAGCTGGCCGGCGTCATCATGATGAACACCAAGCTCGTCAAGCTGGGCCTGTCGCCCATGTTTGCAGAGTCCGTCAAGAAGGGCGAGCCGCTGGCCGCCTACGGCAAGAACATCATCCGCGCCCTGCTCAAGGAGGGCTACTCGTACGATGACATTGTCAACTCGCACATCCTGCCCACAGCTGGCGCCATGGTGCCTAACCAGGCCCAGGTCTTTGCCCAGTCCGTCGACTTCTACCTGACCGACGAGGGCAAGGTGCACCTGCCCGCGCTGTTCGACCTGGCCAACGCGCCGGCCAGCGAGGCCACCGACGCGCTGCTGCTCGGCTACGCCATGGAGGGCATCCGCCTGGCCGGCACGTTCGGCGCCTACCGCCAAGCCGCTGCCGCCGACACCATCATCGAGGACGACGGCCGCCAGGTGCGCGTGGCCGCCGGCGAGCGCGTGTTCGTCAGCTTTGTCGGCGCGGCGCGTGACCCCAGCCACTTCCCCAACCCCAACTCCGTGGACCCCAGTCGTCCTCTGGACGCGTACATCCACTACGGTAAGGGCCCCCACGCGTGCCTGGGCCGTGGCGCCAGCCAGGCTGCCATCACGGAGCTGTTCCGCGCGCTGTTCAAGCGTCGCAACCTGCGCAGAGTGCCGGGTCCCCAGGGCATGCTGAAGAAGGTTCCCCGCGCCGGCGGCTTCTTCGTCTATGTCGACGAGAACTGGAGCCAGATGACTCCCTTCCCGCAGACCATGAAGGTCATGTGGGACGAGTAGGGCGTTTTGGCTGGAGCAGGAAAAACAATGACGTTTAGGATACTCAAGTGGTTAATGCTATTGAAGGGGCGTGGGACATTCGTGTGTGTCAGATAGTTTTGGTTTGGCTGATATTGCTGGAAAATGGTTTAATGCACAACTTTTAATACTGAACAAACGATCGAAGCGTGGAGTGAAGTGAAGTCTGTCGCGTTACACAAAGAGGGGGTTAGGGCTTTGTACGACCTTTGCTCTGTGCAACCCCGTGGAAGGCCAAAAGTATTTGGACGCGCACAAATCTGCGAGGGCCGCCCGTCTCCCTCATCTATAGTAGGTCTTTTCTACCTTTGCGACCTCTCGCGTACTCGGCACGCTGCCCGATCTCTCCGCCCAGATTGCCTGAAGCCTGACGCTCAGCTGCCAGCCAAACATGGCATGTCCCGCAGCAAAGCGCGCAATCTCCGGGATCTTCCACAGCCTGTGGAAATCTTTGGCCACCATGTCGACCAGCGGCAGCGCAACGAACTTGCGCTCCGGCATGTTGGTGTAGAGCACTTCGATGGCGTGTAGCACGGCGGCGGGCGTGGTGTGTAGCTGTATCTCGGCTAGGGCCAGAACCTGCGGCCAGATGAGGTCGTGGAGCTTGGCCACGGCGTATTTGTCGGCCATGATGCAGATCTGCACGCACGTGGTGAGGTCTTTGTAGCCTTCTTCTGTGGGTTCAAAAAGGGCATGTGGTCAGCACTTGTTTGTTCGTGTTGGCGGTGAGAATAAGGGTGGGATCATGACAAGTTGGTGCGGGGTATCTTTACCAGTCGCTTTGATGTCATCAAGGGCTATCCCCATAGAGTACACGAAGCGAATCATTATTGCTACGGCTGCTGCTGGAAAGCCAAGCTTTATCTCTGGTCTGTTGTTCGCTTGGTATTTCCCCTGGTGGGCTTTTGGGGAAGGCTCGGATTCTCCTGCGGTGGCCTGCAGTAGACAATGTTAGAGCGCCGCTTTGTAGGTATGTCGGAGATGCTTTTTCTGGTCACATTTTTGTGGTCCAGGTGGATGAACTCTGCCTTGAATACTTCCGAGTGCATGCTTAGAATAAAGCGATGTGCTGGAAACTTGATGCCGTCGCTGGAGACTAGTCGGATATCGGACCATGCTTCTTCCATGTTGGTCTGTAATCTATCACACGATGAGTCGTTAGTAGGGCGGGCACGATGGTTGAACAAGCCAACAGAAAGACTCTTCAGTCAGGGGCAGAAGCCCGAATCCAACCTGCCACAGCACGTGTATTGCTGCCATTCAGGGCCAACGTATGACTATCCCAGATCGGACGAAACACCCGTATGGCATTGGCCTACCCATTATATCTGCACACTGCTCGTCATGGCCTGGGAGGCATAGCAACGAACTTAAATTTTCCTCAAAAAAAACTGACAAAATAGCGCACAAAAGTTCAAAGACATGCAACATGATCACAACAAGAAAACGACCAACCAGACTCCTCTCCCACTCTACCACAGACTATCCATGACTGTGGCCATGCGATAGTTCATGGCCTGGCTGAGATCCCAGCTGAAGCTTCCGTTCTCTTCGGCAAAATGACGAAAGGCTTCGTTCTCTTGCACCAGCGAAAACTCTTCCACGACGCCCTTGAGCAGGACTGGAATAACGTTGTGTTGGTGTGTTCGGTTGGGTTTGCTGTACGCTAGCTTCAAGGCGTCGACAGCCTCGTTTGTGTTGAATCGGATCAGGTCGCAGATGTAGAGAGAAAGGTATTCGTAGACAGCCGCGCCAAACGCAGGCACACCAAAAGTCTTAGCGGCAAATGTAGCCTCGACCCAGGTAGCAAGGTCGTACGCGTGGTGGTCGATTGTGCTAGAAGGTGACATGTCGTGGTCTAGTAGAGAATGATGTTGATTAGCCATGTCATGTGCCAATAAAGTCAACCATTGTGCGCTGGTACCTTTGGAGGGGTCGAAATCGTTGACTTGGCCGTGATACAGAAACTCAAGGAAAAGCTCAACAACATCGTGGCGATATGGCGTGCGGATCTTTACCGGCAGTGATGGTGACTGTCAAAGCCAGGTGAGCGTGAGAATCAAGAGCTGGGGGCGGCACATCGGGGCAACGTACAGGCAAAAAGCCCATTTCCCTTGGAGTGGTCATCAGCGATTTAGAGGCATTGTCTAGAACAACGCTATGGGCAGGAAACAATGTGCCTTCGGTGGTGAGGAACAGAACATCGGTAGTCTTCATGGTCAAGAAGCATCTGATGGGCATTCTGTTAGGGTTACGGTCTCAACAGAGGGTAGGACAACAGAGGGTAGGAGTCTGCCCTACCTGGCCAGGTTCAACGGAACGTAGCCGTTTTTGGCGGGGAATATTGTAGAAGACATGGCTGCGTAGGTGTTATGACGAGTGGGTGCGCAAACAAGTTAATGAATCAACAGCTGTGATTGGTTGAAGCAGAAACGTGGCGAGAGCAATACTGAGTAAGTACAAGAGACGAGAATGATAGGACACGGAAGAGAATTATCTGGGGAATAGCCTCTATTTATACTTGTTTCACAGGGTACGCAACTGCCTTGTAGCAAAAGAGGGGGATGGGCATTTGGGATTGCAGTTGCTTTTTCAAGCGGTACATCTGACATCGCGATATGTGGTCTGAGGCGGTGACTCATAGAGGTACAAGTGCTCAGTACTTCAGGTGAAGACGACCCTGGTTCTAATTGCATCTAAGTACTGTTGGCACAGATAGTCTAGCTAGAGGTACTCGTGACTCTTTGCACATGACGTCTTATAGAATCAAACGCGACAAAACGCTCCGACAGCCAAGTGCCGGCCTATGCAGAGCAAGTTGCGAGTGGAGCCAGCTTGTCTTTTGTTGTGCCACAGAATAAGCTTTGGGGGTGTCGGGAATATGTGGGTCTTCATTGTTCCTTCCCGGCCAAGGTGTGGCGCAATGTACACAGGTATTTTTGTACTCAAGTACCTCTGTAGACAACCAAATATCTGTAGACAAGTACCTTTGTACCCAGGTACCTTTGTACCCAAGTACCTTTGTACTCAACTCTCTTTGCACAAGCCCCTCCTTTCTCCTCTGATCTGCCTGACTGCCTCACTGCCTTCAGGACGATGCCCCCTCCGCTTCTTCTTGCCCTGGCCATCATCGGCAGTCTCGTCTCACTGAAATGGCTGTACTACCTCGCCCGCTTCATCCAATTGCATTTCCTCCATCCCAGACACCCACTAGCCGTGTACCATCGCAGCGAGCGGCCCGCATATGCGCTCATTACCGGCTCTAGCGCCGGCATCGGACTCGGCACCGCCACCGCGCTGGCACAGCAGGGCTTTGGCGTGATTCTTCTCGGCCATCTGCCCGATGAGCTGGCCTCGGCCAAGGCCTTCATAAGAGCCCAGGTCCACGGCGCCACCGTCGAGGTTGTGGTGCTAGACGCCATCACGGCCTCGGCATCAGCCATCCAGCAGCTCGTCGCGGACCTTGCAGCACGTGACTTTGCCGTCTCCGTGCTCGTCAACAACGTCGGCGGCATGCCTATTTCCGGCGCCCCATTCCGCCAGTTCTGCACGTACGCTGCATCCGACATTGACCGCGTCATCGACATGAACGCGCGCTTCATGGCCCAGTTCACCGCCCGCATGGTGCCGCTACTCACCGCCCACCGCACCGGTCGTGCCGAGCGTTCGCTTGTGCTGTCGCTGACGTCGGCTGGGGCACTGGGTCTGCCGTATCTGGCCATGTACTCGGCCACCAAGGCCTTTGACATGGGCCTAGCCTGTGGACTTGCTCGGGAATTCGCCATGGTGCCGGAAACAGCCCACATTGATAGTCTGGCAGTGATGCCGGGCGATGTGCGGAGCCAGGGGAACTGCCTGGGTGTTCCTGCTGGCGCACCAGGCTGGGATGCTTATGGTGAATGTATTGTCAGGACAGTCGACGTAGCGGTCCGGCAGAAACGGCGGGTTTTAGTGCCGTATTGGCTACACCACGTTCAGATCCGAGCCATGGACTATATCCCTGAGGAGGTACTAACACAGGAGGTCATCAAGGTGGCAGTCCTTAAGCGGGATCAATTCAATGCGCGGCACGAGCAGAAAATAATTGCGGACTTGGAGTGATTGATAAACTGTACACAACAAAAGAGAGCAAGTCTGACGATGTCTATGAAGAGTGTGTACGACATGAGGAAGATGGCTTCCGGCTTCTATGAATCTGTTACAAGCATAGTACGGCATGGTCTATATTGGCCACCCACAGACTAACCTAACCACCTCTGGCCATCTTCTTGGCATGAGCATCCCGCCTGTTGTGATTTGCACGGGAACCCTTACTCGACTCTTTATTTTTTCTCGCTTTCTGCGTTCCCGCATCGTCCACTGGCCCAGCGACGTTGCCGCAACCCCGACCAGCGCCTCCACCACCACCTCCTCCTCTCCCGCGCCCTCTGAATCCTCCACGCCCTCTGCCAGCATCCGACGGCCCCGCTGCACCGTCTGAATCCGAGTCTTCTGCCGGCCGAGACCACCGAGACGAGGCCAGTTTTGCCTGCGAGCCGTCAAACGTGCTGTACCTTGCCTCAAGACGGCGCTTGAACTGCGGCGTGCGGTTGAGCATGATGAGCCACCCTTCCACTGCCTCGTCCGTCATGGCGGTTTCCTCGCGCAGCTTGGCGCGGGCGGCACTCGCTCGGACGTCGTTGGAGCGGTCGAATACTGCGGCGTTTTCGGTGTAGGCGCGCCACAGAGCTTCCTCAGTGCCGCTGCCGAAGCCGGCACCATCAGCTTCATCATGGGCTTGATCGACGGCGGCACCCACGTCATCGGCATCGTACGTGTCATCGCGCTCGTCGTCATCGGCGTCAAAGGCAGCAAGGGCTGACAGGATAGCAGCCTTGCTTGGCGCGGCGGATTTATCGTGTAGTAAACTGTCGGCAGTCTGTCTGGCATTGGCTTTGCCAAAGTGGAGGTTCTTGGAAACGGATGTGCTGAGGCGGTCTAGATCATCATCGTCGTGGATATTGCGACGTGTAGGTAGAGGGGCCAGTGGTGGAGATGGAGGAGGCGGTGTTGATCGCGGAGCCATCTCAAAGTGTGTCTGGGTAAAAGCATTGTCGGGCCTAGAAGCACTCGTGTTAGTAGCCGAGCATGACGCTGTTTTCCGTAGCATGCATGATGGGTGTACATACAATTGTTCTGATTGGTCCAGCTCTGCCAAGTGACTCGGCAACGAGCCGTCCAGCAAATGGGCCACAACCTGTTCCACATTCTCGTCATACTCATCCAGACACTTGCACACAAATGCGCTGCCAAGATGCGGGAACAGGTCTTGAACCTCTGCCACCTTTGAGAGCTTGTGCGCATGGAGCTCCGCCTGCCCATCATCTGCCGCTATATTCACAGCCTGCTTGCCCTTATCCAGAACCTTCTTCCGTCTGAGGCGTGGTGGCCGCGCGGCGCCAACACCGCCGGAGTGCTGATATGATTTCAAAGCCGACACGCGGCTAACAAGTGCTGCAGCGCCAGACGCATTGCTGGACTCGGCGACTTGCTTGATCTGGGAAAGAAGAGGCGTGGCAGAAACGAGTTCCACCACGTAGGAATCACGCTCAGAAACCGGGCCGGCCTTGTGGGCGTCGGCCGCAGCCTTCAAGCTATACAACTTGTCAGCCAACATGCCAAGCTTTGGCTCAGAGCCATCTAGCAAGCCATGGAGGCAGAGGTACCCTGTCGCCAGCAGCACTTTCCGCAGCGGCGGATTCATCACCTTGTAGCACGACACCACACCGTCGAGAAAATCATCGCCAGCCGCAAAGTACGCCGCTGCCGCCGGCGCCCCGTGGAGCAGATGATTCAGTCGCATCAAGATCTGCTCCACGGCTTTCAAGTCGCCGCCCAGACTCGCGTCCAGGAGTCGAATCAGGTTCTTTTTCAACGCCGCCAGCGATGCCTCCATGCGAGAAGCCTGTGTCGTCCACGCCAGCGCCAGCACATCGCCAGCATTTGTCCGATCCGCACGCGCAACGTCTGCTAGGAACTCCCAGTCGCCCAGGCCGGCGAGCTGGCTTTTTGCGAGTAGCCGCACAAGCAGCGTGCGCAGGAGGCGGAGGTGCATGGTTGCCTGGGCGGCCGAGGAGCCGAGGATGCGCGGCCCGCTGGCGGCGACCTCGGCGTACGCGCTGCCAAGATACAGTACTGCCGATGCAGCGCTCGAGCTACTCGTGTATGTCTTCAGAGCGTCGTCGCTGAGAGCCAGGACGGCGCTGTTCAGGGTGGCCCATGCGGCCAGCGCAGCAGTCCATTCCGCAGGCAGAAGAGCCTCGCGGACGTGGCTGCGGGGAAAGGGTGCGAATTCGGGAAGCGAGGCCATGATGCGAGCAGAGTACAAGGACAGAGCCAAGGACAGAGTACAAGGACAGAGCCAATGAATTAGCTGCCTGTTGTGAGCGAGTGCCAGAGTAGAGACAAGCCTGCGTAGGTTCAGTTCAATCTTGGGCCTCGAAACCGGTTGAAGGTGGCTTGTTGTTGGTGTACCGAAAAGAGCGTGATTGCCGGGCTAGCCAGTGAGTATGCGTGAGTGTGGGCGTCGTTCTACCGCCAATTAGTAGCAGATTTATAAGCTTAGAAAACTCTCTTCGCCAGCAGGTCAACATCAACTCTGAGTACTGGATGATTCATCGCCAAAACGAGAAGCTTGTGCCACAGGCTGGTGTGGCGCCGGTACGTACTGGTGTGGCGTTCTACAATCACTTTTGCCGGGACCCACTTCCAACAACGTCACGTATATTCGGGCCAAGACGCTGGTTCAGCGGTCGTCAAAGATTGAATTCGTTGCTCAAGGCAAGGCAAAGTGATTTACTTGAAATGCCAGTGGCATGTGTGTGATAGTTCAAACAAACAGATGACGCCGAAAAACAAAAAGAAAAAAAAAACACAAAAAGAGAATAAATAAACCAACAGCCTGCCCGCTGTGCGCAACATGAAAGAAGAAACATCGTCACGCACGCACGCACGCACAAGTCCCAACACACCAAGGCTCCATAACGCCAGACACTCAACATGACAAATGCAAAACACACCCTGACAAATACCCATGATAAACCCACCATTCATGACCCGCAACGCAGGGAAGAATACACTCCGCCAGCAGACCACCTCCCCGGCTGGCTAAAAGTCCCATGTGCACGCCACACGCGGCGGCGGCTGCATGGGGATCTTGCCATCGGCAAATGAGCCTGATGTTGCAAAGTGCTCCCATTGCTGTTTGGCCTTGGCGTCCATCTGGTCCAGGGGAATCTCCGTGGCGGGGTAGTTGATGGGCGGGCCGTTGGGGAACAATATCTTGCACCAGGCCCCGGACCCGTTGTCGCGGACGCCCGGTGTGCCGGACACATATTCAACCTGCTGGCCCTTGAATGCTGACAGCTGCTGCGTGAGGCTGTTGCGGGTTGTGTAGCTCTCCAGGGGGGCGTGCTGCTTGCCGCTGTTGGGGGGGTAAGGATCATTGGTCTTGACTGGCGCCGCAGCTGCAGCGGGCGCACCAAATGGATTGGCTTGCGTAGAGGGCTGTCCAAATCCACCGCTAGTGGCACCACCAGCCGCGTTGCCGTTGCTATTGTTTGCCATGCCAAAGGGGCTGTTGGCTGCAGGGTTTGAGGGTTGTCCGAAAGCGCTGGTGCTTGCCGAGTTTGCCGACGTACCAAAAGGATTGGGCTTGGTAGGAGCAGGCTGGCCAAAGGCACTGCTAGATGCGTTATTTGTGTTGGTGTTCGTGGAGCCAAATGGATTATTACTGCTAGCCGAGGGTTGTCCAAATGGACTTCCAGTCGAGGTGTTGGCACCACCAAATGGACTACTACCGGCGTTTGTGCTGTTGTTGTTGTTGTTGGTGGTGGTGGTGTTGGGTTGGCCAAATGGACTACTTGCAGACGCGCTCTGGTTTGCAAATGCACCAAAGCCGCTGCCGCCTGTGCTTGCTCCAGCAGAAGCCGCCGATGCTCCAAAGGCGCTCGGCTTGGCGCCCAGCTGAGACGGCTGGCCAAACGCCGAGCTACCACTGCCCAACTGTGAGGGTTGGCCAAAGGCACTGCCGTTAGATTGGCCCAGTTGTGAGGGTTGGCCAAAGGCGCTCCCCCCGGACTGGCCTAATTGCGACGGCTGACCAAAAGCACTACCGCCTGATTGACCCAGATTCGAAGGCTGTCCGAAAGCGCTGCCGCCGGTCTGCGCGGGCTGGCCAAATGCACTGGTCGTTTGTGCTGGTTGTGAGGGCTGGCCAAAGACGCCTCCACCTGGGGCTGCTGGCGCTGCTGGGGCTGCTGGCGCTCCAAAGGCTGGTTGGCCAAAGCCAG
Source organism: Chalaropsis ovoidea (assembly GCA_038407185.1). Lineage (NCBI taxonomy): Eukaryota > Fungi > Ascomycota > Sordariomycetes > Microascales > Ceratocystidaceae > Chalaropsis > Chalaropsis ovoidea. The sequence goes on along the minus strand of JAXHKQ010000167.1, from coordinate 28,419 downwards.
GCTTTCCAAACGAGGGCGCGCCAAAGGCTGGCTTTTGGCCAAAAGCAGAAGGCTGGCCAAAGGCACTGCCAGTAGCAGCAGCAGTGCCACCGGTTGATGAGCCAAATCCTGACTGGCCAAAGGCTGGTCCGCTTGAATTCAAGGTGCCAAAGCCACTGGCGCCGTTATTATTTGAAGCCATAGCACCGAATGCGCTGGGTTTTCCAAAAGCACTGCCGCCTCCCAAGCTTGAAGGCTGGCCAAAGGCGCTACCTCCATTGGGTTGTGAGGGTTGGCCAAACGTCGAGGTTTGGCCAAAGGGGCTGGGCTTCTGGCCCATGTTGCTGGGCTGGCCAAAGACCGAAGAGCCACCGCCGAGCATTGAGGAGTTTTCGGGCGCGGACGCGGTAGGGGTTGCTGTGTTGGTGATGCTGCTGTTGGAGCTGGACGCAAAGGGATTGTTTGAGGAAGCGCCTGAGCTGGGCGCGCTGGTACTGGTCGAGTTGGAGTTTCCCTGCGCGACGATATCGATTCGGTTTGGATGCTTATCACGGGCACCGTTGATATATCGGATGGCGTCGTCTAGGTTGGAGGCGGCGTTGCGAATACGGCCTTGTGCTTCCTGGTATAGTTTGGTGATTTCTTCGAGCTGATGCGATGGACGGGCAACGCGAAAAGGGTTAGAGATACAAGCAAATAAACAGACAGCGTACCAAGAGTGCAGCGGCGAATTGGCGAGCGGAAAAACACGTGTATAGCTTGTAAAGCAAAGGGAGAGCAAACACAAGCAAGCACGGAAATGAAGGACGAAAAAAGAAGAAGCAAAACAAGTCAAGGCGAATGGCCAAAGCTGGATGGAAAAAAATAAAGCAAAAGAAAAAAGAGGGTCTGGCGTTGGACAGTACCCAGTAGGCTTTTATGGGCGCTAGGGCCGCTAGGGGCCGCTATAGTTACAGTGGACATGCCCCTCTGTAACAGTGCGACGACCGCTGAAGGGGTGCTGTAGCTGCACTATCAAGAGTCCGGGTTTGGTGGTGACTTACCGCCTCGGTCTGTTTTCCGGCTTGCTCGCTCGTCAAATAATGTAATCGGATCTCTTCAAAGCTCTGCTCCAGAGGAAAGCCACCCCACAGCTGTTCTGGGGCATTGGACCCCGGGCCGTAGGCCGAAAGAATCCACTGCGGCGTTTCACTGGTTAGGTCTTTTTCGATTGCGTCGCGGGAGAGCTTGTAGGCTGTAGAGCTGGGAGTCAGTTTTGCGTAGGACTTGAAGAAGTATGGGAGTTGGTGCAGGTAAAGAGACGGAGGAAGAGACAGAGGAAGAGAGACCATGGCAGTGGGTGCATGTAAAGACACGGACAAAGAGAGACAGAGGGGAGGGGGTCAAGTCGTACGATTGTCGCCACTATCAGAGCTATTGTTGCCGCTGCCGCTGCCGCTGCCGCCAAAGGCCGAGAAGCGGTTGTTGCTGGCGTTCCCGGCGTTCTTGTTCGCGCCCGGATGTTCAAACTTGCAGCTGTCTGGAGAAATGCAATTCAAAGCTGTTAGCGCAAATCCCATCGGGGCTTGGGGGGCGGGCCCTGTATGCGTGCGTGTGATGTGAAAGCGGGAGACTCACTGCCGTAGCGGCATGTTCCCATCTGGTAGAATCGACAGATCGTCATGGTGGCTGTGGCGGTGTTGTTTTTTGGAGGTCAAAAATAGCACTCGTTGCAGTTCTGTGTGTGCTTGTTTTTGTCGGAGTCGAGCCGGTCGAGTCGAGTTGGTTTGGAGGAAGATTGCGCTGCAAAATGCGCCGCCTGCCTTGGAAGAAAAAAGAAGCACCAAGCCGCGATCGTCAAGCAAAGCCTGGTGGTCTCTCGGGAAAGAAACCGGCCTGGTTGGTGGGAGGAGGACGCAAAAGCAATTGACAGACGGAAAGGCAAAAATGGAATTACAGACGATCAGAAAGACATGGATGAAAACGTCTAGAAGCAAGAGTTGCAACAGACAATGTGCGACTGGACTTCTCAGCCTCGCCAAAAATTCAATACAAGGCTGGGTTCTGTCAGAAAAAAAAGAGAGACTTAGGGTTAAAGACAGAGGTATCATAGGATAACCCTTTGATTAGCGTGCTTGATGACTAGAACAGAACGGTGGTGATGACTAAAAATCTGTGTCTCTAAATACAAGGCTGTCATTGTGGCTGGGCCAGATTAGTCGTACGTGCTTAGTCATCCACGAGGACCACTATGCCGGCGCCAAAACCGACACCGAAACGGAGACAAGGACGGCCGTTGGCTTGTGTTACCGAAAGAGAGAGCCAAGTAATCAGGTATTACCCATCATTGTATATAAGCCCGATGTCTAAACGGGCTCCCACCACACTACAAGGCTGCAGGTTACATACAGCTGCATGTAGATCTCCATTTGCATGTACAGCAATCTACGAGTGGTTGCGTGGGCAGAGGACAGTACAGCAGACTTGTTCGCTTTTCCCAGCTGACCATCTACACTGGATCGTCTTTTGCTGAGACCTCCCAGCCCTTTTGCCTTTTGAGAAAACAGTAAAATTCTACGGACCCCCAATTCCACACCTCTTGACCGTAGCCGCGCCACAGTCCTGCGCCACACCAGCCGGGCCAACTGTGGCGCATGCTCTCATGAAGTGGAAACTCGGAAAACGCGTGCCAGAAAGGGACATTTTGACAACACCACAAGTGAGCGCAAGGCTGTCTCGAAAATCTTGCTGAGCTACGCTTTAGATATTCCTGTACCTTGCTTCCGCTGCGCGCTGCTGTCGGCAGAAAACATTGGATTCAAGTCTTAGAATACAGCATTTTCGTTTCTTTTTTTTTCTTTTTTCCCTCGTGTCTCTCCCGTTTTTGGTACCCCCGACCGGCCAAAAAAAAACACGCCCACGCCTCTAGTAACGCCATCCATCTGGCCTCGCTTCGTACACGTCCGCATTTCGCGAAGAAAAAAAAAAGCACAATCAAAGAGGCTGAAGAAAAGCGTCGCAGCAAGCAAACCATCGCGACTGAAAAAAAAGACGGCCCGCGACATCATCTCGTGTCGATTTTTTTTTTTGGCTTCGCACGAGCTTCATCGTATTTCTGCTGTCGAGTCCAAGTGGCATCTTATCTCGCCTGTCGCTGCTCGTCACTCGTCTGCCTTTTCCTGCTCTTCGCCTTCTCTTTATTGCCTGCATTTATTGCTCATTTATTTCGTCTGCCGCCTTTTGCTCGCTTGCTCATCGAATCCGTCCAGTCCGAAGCCCGCCCAGGCTACGTCCAGCCCACATCGTGCCCCGTTCCAATCAGCTTGCGACGCGACAGCTCGGCTTCCTGATTGCGACAGCCACAGCGATCGCATCTCCATCCTCGTCACGTCCACCGATCGCCCTCTCCTCTCCGCTTCTTTGCCTCCCGCTAGGCTTTCGATCTCTCCGTCGCGTCGTCTTAGTCCATTGGCCTCGCACACGTCGAATGCCGAATCGCCTCTCCTCCTAGCCACCGTGTCCGCCGTGTGTCTCTCCACACTACCCCCTACAGCCTCCACAGCCGCCACAGCCGCCAACCGGATGGGTCGCACCTGAAATCCGCAGAAATGAGCGCCTGGATGAACGAATCCCCGAACCACAATGGCAACAGCTTCCCGCTTATGACCGACCCTTCTGCTGGCACTCCGTCTAGTGTAATGATGGACCCTTCCCCCTTCATTGGCAGCCCTGCCCAGTTCAATCAGTCCGCCAATGCTGCTGCCGCTGCTGCCGCCCAGTTTGGGGGCCAGCCTGCCACCATGATGGCCATGTCGAACGGCTCTGCTCCCATGCGTAACGCGTCTCCGTCAGCCTTCCAGAATGCCGCCTATCAGACCAATCCCATTGTCCCCTCGAAACGCCCGCGTCCACGCGATGATAGCATGGCCGGCTCGCCTCGTCCTAATCCGGGCATAATCCCGACGACGCGTTCCGAAACCCCGAACCAACAGCAGCAGCAGCAACAACAGCAACAGCAACAGCAACAGCAGCAGCAGCAACACCAACACCAACAACCACAGCACCACCAACACCATCAGCATCAGCAACATCACCCGCACCAACAGCACGCCTTCAACACCAATTCTAACCCCAATAACCCCGGCCAGTTTCCTACCTCTCAACCACAAAACCCCCCCACGCAGCCTTCGCCCTACCCACCCCGCCTTGCTCACAACGGCTCTACCAATGCGACTCCGTCGCCCATGATGGCTAATCAGCCGCTGCGTCCGGGCAGTGTCCCGCAGCGAGTCGCTACCGCATCGCCGCACCCGTTTTCGCCTAGCCACCAGCAATTCAATCCACAGGCGTCGCCTGCGCCTTCTGACCACGGCACTCCTCAACCTTCGAATCCCTACATGCAGAACATGCAACAGCAAGCAGCCTTTAACCCCGGCTTCAATGCTCCGTCGCCCTCCCAGTCGCGTCCCTCTCCAGGACCTGCACCCGGTCCGACTCCAAACCAGTCCATGTCGCAACAGCCGAGCCAGCAACAAATATACCAACAGTCCCAGATCCAGGGCTCGCGCAACTCCATCGATCAACAACAAAAAATGACGGCTGCCTATCAGATGAGGCTACAGCAACACATGCAAGCCCAGGGCATGCCGCAGGCTCAGGCTCAAGTACAGGCTCAAGCTCAGGCTCAAGCTCAGGCTCAGGCTCAAGCTCAAGCTCAAGCCCAGGCTCAAGCCCAGACTCAGGCTCAAGCCCAGGCACAAGGCCAAAGTCAGGGTCGACCTGGAAGCTTGTCTCACCCTCCGCCACCTCACCAGCCTCAGCAATCACCTGCTATGATGAATGGCCAACAGCCCGCACCCGGAATGCGCCCGCAACAACGCCCTCCCCAGAGACTCGATCCCGAAGTCTTCATGAAAAATCTCATCAACTTCTCTGCCTCGCGCAACCTACCCCTTGATAAGAACCCCATGATTGGGCCCCGCCACGTCAGCTTGCCCATTTTGTTCCAACACGTCCAGAATCGCGGCATGTACAAGAGCGTAACCACCACCAACCAGTGGCCTCATATCGCCCAAGCTCTCCAGTTCCATCCTGCCCAGATCCCCAATGCACCGCAGGTGATCAAGATGATTTACGAGCGAAACCTTCTCATGTTTGAAGAAGCATGGGCGTCAAGTCAGCGCAAAGGTCCTGGTCAAGGTCCTCCCAGCGTCCCCGGAACACCAACTATGCTGGGACAGGGCCTGTCACAACATCACCAACAACAGCACCATCAGTTACAACCGCCTCCGCAAGCTCCTCCTCATATGATGCCATCTCAGGCTCCGCCCACGACGCCAGCCCACAACTCGAAAGCGCCGAATAACCCCAGCACACCCCAAGCGCCAGTCAACGGCGCAGCTTTCAACCATGCGCAGGTCCCTGGCCAGCCGTTACCGAATCACTCTCGTGGCGGGAATCCCCGGCCCGGAGAAGCTACGGCTGCTCCGCCGCTGGGCCAGCCCCCCTTTCCACACATGGATGCCGAAACGAGCGGATTCCCTGGTGCAACAGTCGGCGCCCCTCCTGGAATGGTCATGTCGGAAGCGCCTGCCAATTTCCTCATGGGGAGTGGCGAGTACATCCCGCGCAGCCGAGAGATTGGAACGTGGGGTTTGCTTAATCTCAGTACGATGAACAACATTGGATACGATCTTGAGCGCATGCGGCCCGACTACCCGCCTGTGCAGGAGCTCGGCCACATTGATATCGCCGCCTTGACGCGCAGTTTGCAGTGCGGCTTGCACAGTGAGATCCGTGTGGCTTTGGATACCCTTGCCGATGTCTCTGTCTCGATGCATCAGCTACACGTCATTGAGTTGCCATTCTGCGAGGACCTTGCCGACGCCCTTGTAGACTGTGCTGAGGATCAAGTCGATGTGCTGCTCGGCAATACGACGCAAGTACGCCAGGACATTGAGCTCCCGTCTTATGAAGAAATGGTGCGCCTCACCAAGGAGGACTCGTTCCAAGTCGTCGGTGCTCCCAAGTTTGGAACCACCGAGTATGACATGCAGAGGGCAGTGGATCGGTTGATCTGCATCTTTGGCATCTTCCGCAACCTTTCATGCCCGGGTGAAAACAACCCGAACCTGGTGCCATTGGCTGACGAATCGGTCATTAACCTAATGTGCTCTGTGATTCGGTCTATTGGCACACGCAAGTTGTTCTTGCGCACCAACATAAATACGCTCGACTTCATCAAGGATTGCGTCATCATTCTCTCCAACGTCGCTTCATCACTCGAAATTAGCAGCCGTGATAACGCCCTGGCCCTGTTACATCTTCTCTTGTGCTTTGGTCCATCACCTGCGCCCGAGGAGAGGGACGGGACAACGTTCTTTTCAAGTTACGACCCGCTCATTCACCCATACCTGCCCCACGCGGTTGATGCCCTAGCAAAGACCCTGGCCCGTGATGAACCTAACCGGTCACATTTCCGCGCCATCTTTTCCACGGAGCAAGCGATTCTGCGGGACCCGCTTGATATGCTCACGCGCGCCTTTGGGCTTGCTATTGCACCGATCCCCGACTACTCAAAAGACGGCCGGCAGTCTGTGATAGGGACGCTGGTCGAGTGCCGCAAGCCGTTCCTCATGCAAGGCCTGCTGGCGGCGAACATGCTGCTGGGCATGGCGCCGAACCACGAGACGCCACTGGTCAAGACGTGGCTGTCGCCGGCCAACGGCATCGCGCCGAGTCTGCTGCATCTGTCGCAGTTCCTCGGCTCCCAATACGATCTCCAGGCGCGGCCGACGACGGCCCGTGGCGCGCCTCCCGGCAGGGACGAGTCGCTGATCTACCTCGTGGTGCTGGTTGTCGGCGTGCTGAAGAAAATGGTTGAGAGATCACGCGATCCCTTGGACGCAAACAAAGCGCTGGTGCCGGTGGAAAGCCTGCCCAGCAAGGACATGCTGATCAACACGCTCTCGTTCGTGGCACCCGAGTGGACGAAGGAGGGCGTGGTGCAGCAGATCATGTCGCTTTCAACGCTGTCACTCTGATGCGTGTATTTTGTTCGAACTAGTATACGCTACGAAGGGGCCTTTCGCTCTCCGTCCCTTTTTCTCATTTCTTTTCTTTCTTCTTTTTTCTTCTTCTGCGGCTGGCTCAAAGGACGAAAGGGCGTGGAAGGGGGACTTGGGGCTGTCTTGTGTTTGGTCGTCTGTTGTTCGTCCTGTCCTGTTGTTTTTCTCAGTTCCCTTTTTTTTCTCACTTGTACTTTCTGCTTTCCTTTTTCTTGTCCTTCTCTTCCAATTTTTGGTGGGATGATGTTCTGGCTGTTTTGGAGGTGCTCCGTCTTGATATCTGTCTTGGATAACATGGTGGCTTTTGTTTGTCATGCCTGACCTTTTTTTTGTCCTTACCCGTTCATCAATACTCTGCATTCTGTGCTTATTCTTTCCCCTTCCCTTGTTCTTTTCTTTCGTGTTTACATCATAGTAACTTGCTTTGTTTCTCCAGCTTGAGATTAAGATGTGCTTGTGTGTTTTATTGAACTCTGCCAGTAGTGGTACATGTGTGGTGGGGGGAATGTATGGAGGTGGTGGTACAAGGCGGCCAGCCAGTCTGCAAGAGACACGCGCTGGCGAAGCTACATGACGGGCCTGAGCTGCGGCAGCAGGGCAAAGGCCGGGTGGGTTTCGGTTGTTCTCTTCGCTCGTGGCAGATATCTAGAAGCCGTTGCTGGCGAGGAAGGCCTTTACCCGGTCCATGTTATGGCCCTAGGTTGGGAGAGTCAGAATGCAGGATGCGGGAAGAGCAGCAAGATGAAGCCAGAAGCAGTCTATAAGTACCTTGACATGTATGTGTTTGGTTACAGGGTTGATCTTGACATCCTCGGCGGGCAGCTCCAGGGCTTCTTGGAGGTCCTTCTTCAGGTCCTGCGGGCTGCCCTCGATGCGCCGGATGATGGTGGTGTAGGTTTTGGACGCCCGGTGCTGGTCCAGGTAGACGGGCAGATTCTTGGACGCGGTGCGCAAGATGGTGTATGTCTTCTGGGCAGGATCGGCGGTCGGCTTTTCCTGGGCGAGCACGCTGGGGACGACGAGGGTCTCGGTAGCGTACGTCCGTGTTGACCGGGCGGCGGCGGCAGCAGAGAATGTGGAGAGCGAGGCGACAGCCGGGCGGGCCGACCGAAGAAGGGCGAACATTGTGAGTGGGTAGAGGAGCGGCGGGACTTTGAGCGAGACGGACGGGCTGGTTGGGAGAGGGATCGCACGACGTCACAGCTCAGCTCGGCCTGGCCATCACAAAGTTTCGCGCCAACTGGCGACCAGGCTTCTTCGCCTGTCGGGCGGTAGAACGCCGGGTATTCCTGCGGCGCTTCACCAGGTCACGTGAGCGCGCACGTGCATGTTCTCTGCCCCAGCGCACCATTGTTGCACGCTGTTGGTTTGTTGTGGGCAGCGAAAAAGAAGAAGTGGGGCACTGAGCCGGGGGGCGTGAAAACAGGCAGGCCAACGCAAAAAAGAAGCCCCACTAAAAAAATGCAGCAGGCTTTGCTGGCCAAAGGCGGGGCTTTTTTTTGGCTTTTGCCTGTGGCTCCCCACCATCAAAGTTTTTGACGATCTTTGCACTGAGATCAACGTTTGGTGTTTATCTGCACGCAAAGGCTGTTGAATTGCTGTCCTTTTATTCTATTTGTTTATTAAAATTGGCGGGATAAATAATTGTTTTATTCTCCGGCCCTCCTTCTCTCCTTCTTAGCTGAATCGTAGAGAAAAAAAACTCTTTTTTTTTCTTGGGTGTCCTCGTGAATCGAATCTCGCATGACGATAAGATCGACCCAGTAAAAAAATCGACATCCCACTTTCTCGACCGACTCTCTTCTTCCCTTCTACATCCGACTGCCCGCCTTCCGACGTCCGTCCGTCCGTCCGTCCGCCCGCCCCTCTGCCTCCGCATCCCCCGCCGTCGCCTCCGCCCACCTCATCACAATGGCTGCCGACACCACCCCCTCTTCTGCCCACAGCTACTCGCTGGTCGGCAAGTTCGCTCCCCAGCTCTCCCGCCATCTCTTCCTGCATCTGATTGAGTTCGAGGCGCAGCGTGCGCAACAAAGCAACAATGAGACCGTCCTGAGAAACATCCTCGAGGCCAAGTTCGAGCTCATGAAGGACACCAACATGGCCGACTACGTTGCGAATATGTACTGCCAGCTGCACGGCGTCGATGCCGCCCCCGAAGAGTACGCCCAGAAGCGCCAGTCTGTTCTGGCCCAGCTCGAGACCAGCGAGGCTGAGACCTCCAAAATCTCCGACCTTCTGATGCAGGAGGAGGTTGTCGATGCCTTCCGTAGTGACAAGGTTGCCAACCTCCAGTTCCTGGAGAAGAACCACGGTGTACGTATGGGCGGGCAGGCGTGATGATTGATGATGTTGATATCACTGCCTGAGTTTGCTATGCTCTTTGTCTCCTCTCCTCTCCTCCTCTCCCCTCCTCTCCCCCTCCCCCCCTCCCCTCTCCATTGGCCCCGCTTTCTAACGCCCGCCTCCTCCCCCCCTCCTCCAGGTTACTATTGACATGGTCAACGGCCTCTACGAGCACGGCATCTTCCACTTCCGCTGCGGCAACTACGCCGATGCCGCCGATCTCCTGTACAAGTTCCGTATCCTGTCCACCGACGATGACATGGTCTCCAAGGCCACCTGGGGTAAGCTGGCCTGTGAAATCCTCGTCACCAACTGGGAGCAGTCCTGGGAGGAAATCACCAGAATCAGAGAAATCATCGATTCCAAGCTGTTCAACAACCCCCGCGCCCAGCTCGACCACCGCACCATGCTCATCCACTGGTCGCTGTTCCCCCTCTTCAACGACGACAAGAACCGCGAGCCCATCCTGGAAATGCTGCTCAGCCCCAACTTCATCAACACCATTCAGACCACCTGCCCCTGGATCCTGCGGTACCTGGTCGCTGCCGTTATCACCGGCCGCAGCCGCGCCCGCAGCTCCAGCGTGCACCAGAAGCAGATGAAGGACATTGTTCGCTACGTGCGCCAGGAGCTGTACGAGTACCAGGACCCCGTCATTGAGTTCATCAGCGCCCTGTACCTGGACTTCGAGTTTGATGCCGCCCGCGAGGCTCTGCGCAAGAGCGAGGAGGTCTGCCAGAACGACTTCTTCCTGCTCAACAGCACCGATGCCTTTGTCGAGGCTGCCCGCCACCTGATCTGCGAGAGCTACTTCAAGGTCTCCAGCCTCGTGAGCATCCGTGACCTGTCCGAGAAGCTCGGCCTGAACCCCGACGACGGTGAGAAGTGGATTGTCAAGCTCATCTACGAGAGCCGGATAGACGCCAAGATTGATGCCCAGGCCGGTACCATTACCATCAACCAGCCCCAGAACAACGTGCACCAGCAGATTGTTGAGAAGACCAAGGGCGTGGTCTTCCGCACCTCTGTCATGTCGACTGCCCTGAGCAAGTAATAGACTTCTTTTTTTTTCTTCTCTCTTGTTCCTCTTTCATTTGCTTGGCTCTGTCTATCACTCTCGCACTCTCTCGCACTCTCTGTTACACACACAGACAGACACACACACATGCCCGCTCGCTCTCTCTCTCTCTCTCTCTATCTCTCTCTCTCTCCGTTTCTCTGCCTCCGTCTTCACATTCCGCCCTCCTCGTCCTCTCCCGTGTAGCTGTATAGCTTATTTGTCTACCATCCACTCCTCCTCTCCTGTTCATACCAGAAAAAAAATAAGAGAGAATGTTTCCTTTAGCTCCTCAGGGAGCGCGCTCTGATCGAATTCCCGCGCGGTCATATTCCCACCCCGTCCCGGTGCCGTCTCCGTCTCCGTTCCCGCCCCCCCCCCCTTGGTCTTTCTATACGCTTTACACCGTCTCTTTCTTCGATTTGGCCTACTCATCGTTCTCTCTCCTTGTTCTCGCTGCTCTTTCTTTTATTTTTTTTGCTCTTTTTCATTCTCGCTGGCTGCTACTCTGGTTCTTTTGTCCTCCTTTTTTTTCTTTGTCTTATTTTCTGTTCTGCGTTTCATGTCTATTTTTCTTTGTGTCTACTTGAATTCTATACTTGCTCCCCTTTTGCTCGTGCCTTTTCTTGCCCTTCCTCTTCGCTTCTCACCCCGCGCCTCTTGCTTTCCCGCGCGCCCCTACGCCTTCGGCTCGACCGGCCCGGGAGACCTTGGATGCGAGAGTCGATGAACAAGTCGGTGGCTAGGGTCACACAAGGGGAGAGCATCGTTAGGGTCTATATCGACACATGAATCTGGAGTTTGGTTCTTTGGGGGCGAGGGGAAATGAATACACAAAAAATATCAAGAAAGATCGAGAAAAAGGGAAGGGAATATCTGGTTTGTCTGTGCAGGACAAAACATCAAAACAAGACTGAAACTTTTACATAGTCGTGGGCTTTGTGCTGTGCTAATACTGAAGTGAGACAAGTCTTTGTATAATTCCACTAATCATTTCCATGGTTGTCGTCTACTTACACATGATGGGCATAACGTCATACATCCACCGGTCCTCCTCACATGATACGCATAACGCCATACATCCACCGGCCCTCCTCGCCCTCTGATATGCCGCCCCCTTCTTTCAAACACCGCCAGCTATCACTTGTGCCTTGAGTGCCTGGACAACCTCATCCTTCACCCACCACTCCGCCTGCTCCATTTCCTTGTGCTTGCGCGAGGCATCCCGCGTGTTCAGATCGCCGTGTTCGCGCGTAGCCGGGCCCCTGCCAAGCTCCCGCACGCGGATGGAGTCCCGGACATGGCCCCACTGGAACAGCATGCGCAGGCCAAGCATCTCATCGCGACTGTGGCCCGAGGTGTTTTCCAGCTCCAGGCGAGAGTCGACCGGCGACGGGTACAGCGAGCCAGTGGCGCCGTCTCCGCTGCCGGCCTGCGTGTCCAGCGCCATGGCGCGGTCTGCCGACGAGAGATGCTTGAGGCTATCGAGTGAGAAGAGCCACGACAGCGGGTCGGTTGATGCTGTGTAGTCGATGCTTCCGCCAGCCAGGCCGTTCATGGGGCTTGGGTTGGTGCTGTCTGGTTGGACTGATGTCGATGCAAAAACACTAAACGGCGCATCAGCAGCAGGGCGCCGGCGGAGATGGATAGCCCGCGTCTCAGTAAAGGCCAGCGCCATGCTGGGGTTGGCCACAAGGTCGATCTCGGTATCCCAATACATCGGACCACCGTGTGTGCGGATGCTGGCTATCTCGTCCAATGGCGGCAACAGGCAAGGCGTGGTCTTGACGATGGTGTCGCCAGCCGGAGGCTCTATACTCCCGGTAGCACCACGCGAATGATGACTGGTGGGCACTCCCGCATTAGGCTTGAGTGTGATACTGACTGGGACACCAATAACCTCGGCCGAAGCAACATCCCGGACAACAACACAACGACCCTCGATACCCAGAACCCACAGATGTCGAAATGCCTGCAAGTGAGCCCTGTTGTCCATGACAGTGGCAGGAAACACGGGATAAAAGGCGACCAGCAAGGACGCCGTGGCTAGATTGCTTTTGCTGAGAGTCATCGACCCACAGCCCAAGAACAGCAGTCCGATGGCCATGTGTGCTGCCATGTGGGAGCCGTACGGAATATCCGGGTCAGTGCGGCCGTGGAGAGACCGTAGACGCCGGAGCACCATGATATCGCCCGAGCCAGCCATGACACACGCGGCAGAAAGCGACGTGATGTCTTGACAGGTGCGTAGGGTATGGCGCGCAAGCTCCTCGTCATAGCAGCTTACGCCGAGATCAACACCAGAACGGCCTTTGGAAAGATTCAAGAGACGTCCAAAGTCGTCCAAAAAGCGCACTAAAAGGTTACGGGCATGCAGGTTGCCTGAGCCGGCATAACGGAGGCCAATTGAGAAACAGAGGCCGCCCAGAATGCTGTAGAAGGCCAGGTCACTGCTGGTCAGGCGCGTGGTAGTAGAAAGATCCGCGCGGCCACGGTAAGCCGCAGGAAGGCTGTTTCGAATCCATTCTATGGTGGGTTGCACCTGAGACCACAGAATCACATTCTTGGCCACAGTGCGCAGCAACAAGAGATCCGGCCGGACGTAGTCAAACTGGATGATTGAATCGGGAACATCGACTTTCCGAGCCACCAGCGCATCCTCTGTCTTCATGTGAATCAGCGCCAAGGCCATGATGGCTCCTGCGGCGCTTCTATCCAGCACGTTGACAAGCTCGACACGCTTCGGCGCCGTTGCCACCGTCAAGAGCCGGTTCGTCACGTCCATGTCGTGAAGACCCTTGAGATCAGCACCCTTCCCGAGATTGATGAAGCCGAGAGCAAAGCCGGCAGCCAGTCGGTAGCCCTCGCTGCGAAGGGTGTCCGAACTGGCATGGGCCTCTTCTTCATCCGCATCGCCGTCCCACTCCGGACTGTGCAGGATTTCTGACAGCATAATCTCGCTCATGCGGCGATGCTGGGTGTTGTAATACAGCAGTCCAATACCCATGATGCCGGTAGTCTGGGTTAATGGTGAAAGGTTGAGCTCGGCAGAGCCCCGAGGAAGCATGCGGGTCACATGGACGGATAGCAAACGAGTAATAAGCGAGTCCATGGTCCCCAGATGGGAGGCCGCAAGCCCAAGCAGCAAGCCAATGGATGTCATGTTGTGCTTTGGCGTGAGATACTTGAATGACACCCACTTGGCGACGTTGGTGAGGTGGCCATTGAGACCCAGTGCCAGCAAGAAACCGGCGTGCCTGTTGCTGAGGTCCTGGCCGGGTTTGTTGTACAGGATCCACGAGTTGTCGATGCCCTGGGCTTTGGGTGATATGGAAAGACCAGCAGCTGCTCCCTGGTGGAAGAAACTCCAACAGACCTTTTCCTCGGTAAAGAGAGTACGGTCAACTCCAACCGTAACGTTGACTGGCTTTACAATGCAGTTGAGATTGAAGCCAATGATGTTGGTCTTTTGAGTTGGGAGGGGAAAGCGGAGACCGTAGTATAGCAGGCCGCGGCCAGCAGGTATAGCCAGAGTGCTCAGGGCAACCCGGGCCACCATATCCTTCTGCTTTTCCAGGTACACACTCTCAGACCAGCCAGCCTGTGGACGGAGGGTAATAGTCCGAGCGCGGACGGTCGACATCAGCTCAAGAGCATCGTTGAATCGTCGATCTTGCCGGAACAGGTTGCGCACAATTGCCTGGTGCTGCGCCGCAGCGGCATCGGTGTCTTCCTGCGCAAGCCCAGGGCCTTCGTCTGTGTTCTTGCACAAAAGCTGCATATCCCACGTGGCGACATGAGACACAGCAGTCTGTGCATTGTTGGGAGGGAAGTGTTAGTGTCGAAGTAAAAAGAAAGTCATGAATACCAGTTGACAATCTTGGCCAAGCTGGCTGCTTCGATATTGGGGTTGGCTAGTTCCACTTACATTGCGTTGGCGTCTACGCTGTCCCTGAGGCTGTAGCACCCTTTTGCGATCGCAAGAATCAAGAAGCAGCCCAATGTCAGAACGGTTGACGAGCATAAGCAGCTCTTTCGACCAGGTTGCGGGTGGGAAGGCCTGGCACATGGCAATTGGGTCTTTAAGCGGTGCCAGCACAGCCTCTGGGAGAGTCTCCAGAGCCACGTTAGTAGTGAAGCCTGCTTTGTACATGGCCTCGACGGTAGCAGCAAAGGAAGCATTCGGCCGGAGCAGGTTGAAGAGTTTGCGGAATTGCGAGGTTCGCGGAGTAAGAGAAGCAGCAAACGCCTGCAGTGCCGAGTTGGCAGAGTACGCCGAAGAAGGTGGCTGGGCTGTTTCGAGCACGTCGATCAGGCTCAGGAAGGTTGCGGTACGGTCGCCTTCGAGGCGGTTCTGGATCCAGGTCAAGACACAGAGATTTGCTTCGGGACAAGGCACTGGCAGGGGCAGTGTAACTGCTGTGAGAACGAACAAAGAAGGGTCAGCCAGGCACCGGGAAAAGAATGGGGAGGTGTGACTTTGGAGCGTGATGTGCCTTACCATTATCAAACGTGGCATCAAGTGGTTCTTGAATGCCCACTTCATAGCCGGAGCTGGTACTCAGGGCTTTCCAGCCCATCCACCTCGACACCTGGGCCAAAAACACGCGCGTGCCGGCTCTGCTACCTGGACCAGTCTCGGGAATGCTAATGTCCAGTTTCTGCTCTTCAACCAGCAGGTGAATGCCGACGAGTATGTTTCTAGCAGCAAAAAGTCGACGTTCCTCGTGCAGGCCCGAGGCTGTTGGAAGATAGCCGTTGGGGCCAAGCATCATGGTTCCGGTAGCACTGGCGAGAAAACGAGTCGAGTAGCGGATGTGTGTGGCGATGAAGGACTCGGCATTATCTGTGGACATTGCTGCTGCCGAGTCAATGGCCCAGGACCACGCTGGACTCGCGAGCCAAGACGATACGGTAGCTGCATTTGGGCTAACATGCATCTGCATGGCGCTCCAATTGGATTGGGCAGTCGCTGCTTTCTGCTGTGTCGCCGTCCTGTGTCGCCGTCCGCTGGGTGTCTGGTGTGAGTGTGGGAACGACGGTGAAGTCGGCTCAACAACGGTGTTTGTAGTGGAGAGACACAGAAACATGGAAATCAAAAGAATCATCAGGGCAGACCATTCACGGTCAGCCACATCAATGTTCTCGGCCTGCATCCACTGCATAGCCTGCCACCATCCACAAAGAACAGTCTCGCCAGCAGCATCTGCAACCACAACACGACAGACATCCAGAATAGCACGCACTTGGCGATTGGTGGCCTGCAGCCGAATGCCGAGCTGGTGCACCCGACCAGCCTTGTCGACAATATCAACGAGCCCGGCAGTCTGGTGTGGCCGGAAGCCGGAAACCTCGTTGACTGTAAAGCCTGCTTCGGCAGGTAAATGGCCAATGGCAGGGGCTTCGGCTGGGCCAATATATTGCAAAGACCGCAGATGATCCATCATGAGCACAGGAATCGATATTGTCGTCGGCTTGCTCCATGGCGCTTGTATGGAGAGCTCCAGTCCGCCCTCGTGTCTCTCGGAGAGGATAAGCATCATGTCTACATCGCCATCGACTAGCTTGCATGAGTCTACGACACCAGGGGCGCGTCGAACCTCAACACTCCCAAGGGTCAGTGTATCGGGGGAGCCAGCTCCCCGGACGTGGCGGTTGACCTGCAAGGTGACAAGGTCCAGTTGGTGCTCAGCCGAGTCCTGGATAACCACCATGAGTGATATGCCGCCGGTTCGGTGCGAGTGTGAAGGCGGATGGGCAATAGTAAAGATGCGTGGCAGCGATTCTGCAGCTTTGGCTGAGGAATAGCCAAGATTGGCCATGGTGAGGCTGCTCACAGGAATAGTCTTGATCTTGGAAAAGGACAGTTCTTGGGCCAGCCCTTCAAAGTCGTGGTCCTGGAGTCCCATGTTGTTGTAAAGACCTGAGGCATCAAAGTCGGCGCTCAGGCGCATATCCTCAAGTAGACTGTCGACATTCACGTCCAGCAAGCTGTTTAGGCTAGGATGAATCGACTGGTTGTATGAGTACGCTCCACTCAGGCGGCTGTGATTGTGGAAAGATTCCAGCCTCTTGATTTGGCTGCTCTCGGCAAAGACCGAACGCTCCTGGGAGGCGGGCATATCAACACGGGCCAAAGAACTGAGCCGCTTGGACTGGCGTCTGGTGATGACGGGGTCGCGCTCCTTTTCCAGAGAAGCCACAAAATTGACCTGTTGCTGATGCTGTTGCTGGTGGTGGTGGTGGCTGGCCTTTTCCTTTTCCGCGGCCTTTCTCGTGCGCTTACCAGGCAGGGGAACTCCGAAGCTCTCCCTGAAGCCACTACGCACAGGAGTCTTGACGTCCGTTGTTGCTGCCGCTGCCGCTGCCGCTGCTGTAGATGCCGCATAGCCAGGCGCCATAGAGCTTCGGCGCCGATCAACCTTGGAAGGCGCCGTGGTCTTGGCTGTCTTTATGAAGGCGTCGACGGTGGGAAGGTAGCGTACGCGCCAGATGGAGTAGGCAGCTGACTCCCGATTCACGGTAATGGCAAGCAGCAGAGGCTCGCAGCCTTGGAGCTGTGGTGATGAGACAACATGCATGTCGAGAATCTCCTCACCGGCGTCCAGGCACGACGGGCGTGAGGGAGGCATGGCCTTGCGCTTATCGGCAACAACAGGCTCGGGGGCAGTCACGACCACCAGACCCAGCTCAAGCAGTGGATCAAGAAGCGTCACAAGGCGCGGCCAGTGGGATGAAGGCGCGTGGACGGACGGCTGGTTCATGTTTCCCAATGTCGAGCCGAGGCGCAGAGGAAGTGTTGCGGGCTTGCCCAGTGCTTCGACGGAGAAGCTGGGCCGCGTGGGTGTGGGAGGGTCGAGAGAAAAGACGGGCTGCGACGAGGTGAAGGAGTTGGGCGGTACGCGGGGGAAGCGGAGCGCGGCAGTGGTGCCGCCAACGGGATCGTTGTGCTTCTTTCGCTGGATCACGAGACCCTGCGGCAAGGCACGGGCAGTCTCGACCTCAAAGGGCATGTGGACTATATGGCTGGCGCCCGAGAGGAAGAAGATGTGGGCCTGGGTCTTGAGGAAGACAACCAGGGCTCTGGAGAGCTTCGGCACATGCTTGTGTCTGCTTCGCTTCGCGGTATCGGTATGGGAGGCCAGCTTTGAGGCCGGGTCTTCGGCTTTGGTGGGAAAGTAGGTCAACAGAGCTTGTCGAATCTCTTCCTTCTCAACGGAAAAGTCGAATGTCTTGCAGAAGATGTTGCCACGGGACCAGACGACAGCGTGTGAAGTCACCAGGAGCTCGTCGTGGACGGGATGGCTGGCAGTGTCGTTGAGGAAGGTGTCCCATGTGTAGCTAGAGGGCGGGGCGTCTTCGGGGAGGAGAAGCTCGCTAATGGCATGTTGCAAGCCGGCGGGCTGATGGAGGCCCAGGGATCTGACTTGGGCCATGTGACATTGGAGGGCGGAGGGGGAGGGCGGTGGCGCGGAGGGGCAGATGGGCGGCAGAGGAATTGGCGGCAGAGGTCGGCGGGGTCGTCTACCTGGCTTGTATTTGACGTAGCACAGAACCAAACCTGGTGATGGACAGACAAAAGATCGATGATTGATTGATTGGACAATAATCACCAGCCAGAGCAGCAAATCACCAAACAGTATTCACTATGCAGCTCGCTCGTTATCTTATCAACAACAAACAAGCAAATCCGAGTCGATCAATCCCGCGTTGATTGATTAGACGCGTTGCCTGTTGTACTACTACTGTCTGTACCTTGTACCTTGTACCAGCAACCAAGTTGTGGGGAGCCTAGGAAAAGTGGGACAGGATCCCAAAAAGGAACAAGCTTGCGCCACATTTTCTACTGTGGCGTCATCGTCCACAGCCACACCTGGCTTTGTTTGCGAACTGACGTAGCTTAGCTTGCGTCCGGCATCACGAACTTGGACAATCATCCAGCCCAGCCCTCAATTCCGCCTCGCCGTCTTCTTTTTTGGGGCGCTCCGCATCATCGACGCCTTTCCTATTATCTTGTCTTGTTTTCCTTGGACGTGTTTTTTTTGCTTATTGTTTGCTAGCTACCTATTGTGATATCCTCCGAAATGCTGCGCTGATTAAGCCTATTTGGAAGTGCAGCTCTCTCTCTCGCTCTCGCTCTCGCTCTCGCCCTCTCTATCTCAACACGCGTCTCTTGTCCGTCTGTTTTCTTAACCGCGCGTGCCGCAGCCTCCTGTTCCCATGGCCGGCTCCGACTCCAGGAAGGGATCTTCTCCCAGTAGCAGCACCCACAGCTCAAAACCTGCCAGTCCTCGTCCGGTGGTCGAGGCAGACGCCGAAGGGCCCTCCAAGGACGAGTCGCAGGCACCAGCAGCAACGGCTGCACCAGAAACATCAGAGCTGATCCCTGCACCAGACCCTGACACGGAGGAGGAGCCTAGGGCTTCGGCACAACAGACCATATCAGCCCCCAAAGACGACGCATCCACCACTTCTGCTACAAGCAACCCCGTCAAGGCAAAAGACTCTCCCCCGGCTGCACCTTTGGAGGAACCCCAAGAGGCACCAACGTCAGCCCATCACCAGACCTCTGAGCCCTTAACAGGCGCAACTCCGATAACACACCCCGCCACGGTTACCGAAGCCAGTGATGGCCAACCACAAGACGACGACGACGATGACGATGACGACAATGAGGAGGACAACGATGAGGAGGACGAACAATCTACCGAAGAAGCATCCTCAGACTCCGAAGATTCGGAAGACTCCGAGGAAGAAGAGCCTCAGCTCAAGACGGCCCGTCTGACCACCAACCTTGCCCCCATCTATCGCAACGGCGATGCCACCAGCGCCTTTCTTGTTGGTGGTGATAAAATGATAGTGGGAACACACAACGGCAACATTGTAAGTCACGGGTCTCTGCTCTTCTCCTGCTGTGCAGCTTCCCACTCACGAACATCGCCAGCACTGGCTAACCCTAACTGTTTGGTCTTGTAGCATGTCCTTCAGCTGCCCATCTTCCAAAGCGTCCGCGTGTACCATGCCCACTCCGCCTCAGTAACAGCCATATCCGTCTCGCCATTCCCGCCCCCAATTCTCTCCAACTCCAATGCCGAGTCGTCTGGGAGCTTTGTGTCTGCAGTTCCCTCCACTTTGATTGAGCCGCTACGACGCGCAAACTCCATAGCTTCAACCCACACAACGGCCACGCTGCCACGATCCGCAAACCCGCGCGGCCCACCGCCCATTCCTAACATTCCCTCGAACAATATCTACATAGCCACGTCATCCACAGACGGAAATGTCTGCATTCAGTCGTTGATCGACCCGAAAGACGTCCAGTTGCGGAACTTTGCGCGTCCAGTCCAGGCTGTAGCCCTTTCTCCAGACTACAAAAACGACCGGACATATCTATCAGGTGGTCTAGCCGGTAATCTAATTGTCACCGTGGGCGGATCGCCTGGAAGAAGTACGTCAACTACCATTGGCACGGCGGCCGCAACAGCGTCGGGGTGGCTGGGTTCCATTGGCCTTGGCGCCGGCTCCGGGAAGGATACCATCCTCCACAGCGGAGAGGGCCCTGTGAGCACCATCAAATGGTCCCTGTCCGGGAAATATGTGGCCTGGCTGAACGAGTTTGGCATCAAGATTATGCGCTCGCGGTTGCACCTTGACGCCGTCGATGCACCGGAAGATGCCTGGAAGCGCATCGGCCACATCGACCGCCCGCAGACTGAAGAGTGGGACACTATGGCCAGTGTATGGAAAGGCCGAGCGGAATGGATAGACGAAAAGTCTATCGAGACAGAAACAGCCGTGTTGAACACATTGAACAGGACCGATACAGCCTCGAGTACCAACACAGCGGCACTCAAAAGCAAAACCATTGAGCGGTTAGTGGTTGGCTGGGGAGGCACAATATGGATCATTCACGTACATCCTGGTGCCATTGGCGTTGGAAAACATGTCGGCGAGCGCATTCCCGGTCGTGCTGAGATTGCAAACGTGTAAGTATTGAGGATAACTGGTGACGGGGAGGGCCCCAAAGGCCCTCTGTTGTCATGCGGCTCTGCTACCTTGCTACCCTGCTACCCTACTAACCCCACTACAGATTACGTATGGACTGCATAATATCCGGGTTCTCGTTCTTTTCGGCAAATCTCCTCCTAGTTCTTGCCTTTTGCCAACCCGAGCATGACGACGATGACAACGACGGCGATGACGACGACCATGACATTGAAACTGCTGTTGCGGATACTACCAACCCGCCCAAAACCAGACTCCGTTCTGGGAGCGAGCCTTCTGGTGGCATAAAACGCCGCCAGAACAACAAGCCCCCAGAGCTGAGGCTCATTGATTTAGACTCCCAGGTTGAGGTGGACAAGGTTGGCTTGATTCTCAGTCGCTATGAGCGCCTGTCCTGCAACGACTACTGTCTCGGCGTCCTGCCTGCTATTGAGCAGCCAGCCGGCGGTGCTTCCAAGGGCGCTCTTGAGACGATTGCTGGGCTGGGTACTGACATGTGGAATGCAGCCACTAACCCCATGGCCCTGTTCAGCTCTGCGGCCAGTGTGGTAACCCGAGACAGCAATGACGACGCAGCGTCTCGCATTTCCAGCACTACTGGCGGTGTCTCAACATGTACAGCCGCGACCGCGTCGAACGGGCCAGGCAGTCTTCATATCAACATGGCCAAGCCCGGGATGAAAATCTTCATCCACAGTCCCTATGACTGCATCTTGGCGACAAAGCGTGATCTCGGAGACCGTCTAGAGTGGCTTTTGGATCAAAAAGAGTACCGGCAGGCGTGGGAGCTTCTTGATAGCCACCCAGAGATTCTCAATACGCCGTTTGACCAATCAAGCCTAGGCAGTGCATCTGAAGAAGGCCAAATTCCCGATGACCACTCCTGCGTCACTGTTACTGGCTCTGGAAAATCACCGTATTCACCCACCGAGAAGGAAAAGCGCCGCGTGGGTGAACTATGGCTCCGCTCCATTGTCGAAGCTGGCTGCTGGAGAGAAGCCGGAGAGGTCTGTGGCCGAGTCCTGACTTCTGGCGATCGGTGGGAGAAGTGGGTTTGGACATTTGCCGGAGCACACAAGTTTGACGAGATTGTCAACCATATCCCCTCTTCGCCAATGATGCCACCAATTCCACCAACATGCTACGAGGTGATTCTCGGCCATTATATCAAGACCGATAAGCCCCGTATGCGCGATCTGCTGCTGCAGTGGCCTACCGAACTGTTCGACATCAGCGCCATCACCACCACGCTCGAAAACCAGCTCAAGTTTCGCGATGTGCGAGAGGACAGTGTTGAAGCAGGAGAGGTCGGCCGCGACTGGCGCATTGTCGTTGGATGTCTGGCGCGACTACACGAGGCAAATGGCCGCACGCGAGAAGCACTCAAGTACCATATCCGTCTCAAGGATGCCGATGCAGCTTTCCGCCTCATTCGCCAGGGCCATCTTGCTGAGGTGGTGGCAGATGATATTCCCAGTTTCATTGGCCTCCGTGTGGATCCCGATTTTATGAGTGAAAAGGACCTCGAGGAAGCCACGGCCGAGGCCATCACGCTACTTGTTGATGAGGCGCATCATGGCTTGGTTAAACCCAACGTGGTTGTGAAGCAACTCATAGCCAAGGACCTGCGGCTCTACGCCTTCTTCTATCTGCGTGGACTGTGGACCGGCGCCGGGGTCTGCGATGCCGACGATAATGAGAACGCCACAGCTGTCGCCAATGGTACGGCTGATCGCTTGGTTATGGAGAGCAAATCTCTCGTCGATGAGTTTGCGGACCTGGCCGTCTCGCTGTTTGCCGCCCATGATCGCGATCTCCTGCTTGCCTTTTTGCGCACGTCGACATGCTACGCGTTTGAAGCTGCGGTCAAGGAGTGCGAAAAGCGCATCTACGATGACGAGCTTGTTTTCCTATATTCCAAGACGGGTGAAATGAAGAAGGCGCTCTTCCTCATTATCGACCGCTTGCATGATGTTTCAAAAGCTATTTCGTTTGCCAAGGAGCAGGACGATCCGGATCTGTGGGAAGATCTCTTGAACTACAGTATGGATAAGCCGAGATTCATTCGTGGGCTATTAGAACAGGTCGGTACGGCTCTTGATCCTATCCGCCTAGTGAGGCGGATTCCCGAAGGCTTGGAGATTGACGGCTTGCGGGAGGGTCTAGGCCACATGCTGAGAGAACATGAAATCATGTGCAGCATCTCCGAGGGTGTGGCGCGTGTGCTGAGAAGCGAAGTATCAGCAGCCCAGAAAGACCTCCGTGTCGGCCAGCGTCGGGGCGTCAAGTTCAACGTTGCTTCCGACTACGCCTCCATCTCTGAAAAGGCCAACGGCGACCTATCCATTCAGCCTATCGCGGCCAAGAAACGCGACATTTTTGGTCAAGAGATGGAGGACGAGCTTGCAGCCACCAACGACCATCTGCATCTACCGACCGAGGTGCAGCCTGGGCACTGTGCCAAGTGCCTGCGCGCCTTTACTGAGTTTGAGGAAGAGACACTTGTCGGTTTTGCATGTGGACATATTTTTCACACGTCACATCTGCTAGAGATGACGCAGCCTGGTCGGCGGGTTGATAGAGACCTCATCACGGGAATGGGTGACAATACTAGCGGAGGCTATCTAATTGGGTCCAAGGTAACACATGCTCGGCTGTTGAGAGGACGAGTAAGAGGAGGGTGTCCAATTTGCCACTAACGCTAGTCGCATTGGGGATAGACCTGGTGTGTTGTTCAGTGAGCGTAGGCGTTATGATATCTGCATCGAATATAATATGTGTACTTTCTTTTTGCTCTCGGGCTCCACACCCTGCAACACACAAAACTGCACCCATGCTTCGTCATGCTTTGTCATGATGTTTACCTGGTTCCAGGAAATCCCCTTTTCAACTAGCCCTTCAAGTGCAGATGGATGTGTAAATTAAAGTGCAGCCTTTAAAGCAGGTACGCCGAGTCTGAGATCCGGTAATCGTGCAGCGATCGAGGCAACTGCGTCGAGTCTGAAACACGGGGTTATATTACGATGTGGTAGATCGGGGCAACTACCCTAAAAGTCCTCGAGGTCCGAGTCTGTTCGTTCTTTCCTTTTTTCATTTAAACTTTTGTTGCACAAACCTTAAGTCTAACCTCAACCAAGATAAGCCTCGCATTTAGAACGAGCGCTAAGGAAAGGAAAACGAAGAACTCGAAAAAGAAGATACAATGTTTGGCATGGGCTAAGCTCCGCGGGAGTGATTGATTATTAAGCATCTAGTCAATGCGTCACGCGTTGAAAATTATCGTTATGATGCAATGCGTGTTCTGTTAATCTGTCTCTAATCACATGCGAAATTCTAAAATCCCCCCAAAAAGAAATGTTGAAAAAAATATTGACAAGAAATGAAGAAAAAAAATCGAAAGGTATTAGCTAATAGCTTTAAGCACGGCACAGCTTGGAGTCCTGGGCATCCAGGTTGCCAAGAATGGTGCCGCTCATCTTCCAGTTCTCGGAGCCGACGGCGTGGTGAGCGTAGAAGACATCATTGGGGTCGTACTTCTTCTTCAGCTCCAGGGCCTTGGGGTACTTGGAGCCCCAGAAGGACTGGGTGAAGTTGGGCTCGTTGTAGTCAGCCTCGGACATGTAGGCGCCAGCACCGGGCGAGATGTCGCGCCAGCTGGCAGTCCACTTGTCGGTAACCTTGTCGGAAATGGCCTTCATGTGCTCCAGCGAAGACGAGGCGTCCCAGGTACCACCAACGATGCAGTGGAAGACAGTGTCTCTCCAGGCGGGGTTGACAGCATTGTCGGGGGCGGTCTTGCCATTCTCGTGGTGAGGAGCAATGTTGAAGCCGATAATCATGCCACCATCGTTGACGACATCCTTGACGGCACCAAAGGTGCTGTTGAACTTGGTCTCGTCGACAAAGTTGGCCTTGGGGAACAGACGAGAGCCCTGGCGGATGTGGGGGGAGCCCCAGCTCTCCAGGGGGAAGACAGCCCTCCAGGCAGAGTGGTAGTCATCGTAGTGGCCGTAGGTGGGGGTAGCATCAATACCAAGCTCCTTCCAGGCAGCCAGAAGAGGCTCGGCCGTCTTGGCCTTGAAGTCCGCCAGGGACGTCTTGGGAGCGAACCAGGGGGCAATCTGCAGCATGAATTCGCCGCCGCCGACGGGGATAATCAGGAAGTAGATGTACATGCGCTTGTCGTAGGCCCACTCAGGGAACTTGGACATGAAGTGGCGGGTAGCGTCCCACAGCTTCTCCTTGGTGATACCAGTAGGGGAAGTAGGACCCAGGGTCAGCTGCATGGTGGAAACCTCGAGCTTGGGCTGGGCCTTGACGGTAACCGAGGTGACAACACCGTAGGTAGAGCCACCGCCGCCACGAACGGCCCAGAAGAGGTCGGCGTTCATGGACTCGGAGGCAGTGACGAAGCGGCCGTCAGCGGTGACCATCTGCATAGACAGGACGTTGTCGGCAGCCATGCCGTAGAAGCCGGACAGGGGCGAGTGGCCGCCGCCCTGGATGTAGCCACCCATGACACCGACAGTCTGGCCCTCGCCGCCGACGGCAGTGACACCGTACTTCTTGGCAGCGGCGTACAGCTCGTGGGCCTGGACACCGGCGCCGACCTTGAAGGCGGGACCGGTGTAGCTGCCCTGGGTGTGCTTGGGGAAGAAGCTGATGTCCTTGAGGTTGTGGGTCCAGATGGACAGCGAGCCACCGCCCATGGACTTGCCACTGAAGTCGTGGCCGGTGTTCTTCACGACCAGACGCAGGTTCAGACTGCGGGCCAGGTTGACAGCCACCTGGATCTGGTAGACCTTGGTGGCGTTGACGGAATAGCTGGGCAGGCCGCCGAGGGTGCAGTCGCCGTTGCCGAGGGGCCAGATGGACGAGGGGACACAGTGGGCGCCCTCGTACAGCACGGAGTTGACGGCGGTGGGGTCGGCGGTCGGGATGTAGGAGTCATTAGACCAGTTGGCGGTGATGAAGTCGCACTTGGCGGCGTCATAGTTGCCGAAGTCGTCGTAGCAGACGGAGCCGAAGGGGACGGTCTTGATGAGGGAGCCGCCAATGAGGATGTTAAAGATGTCCCAGAGCTGGTCGGTGGGCCAGAGGCGGTCGCCCTTGTACGTCTTGCAGTTGCCGAACAGGCCGCGGCGCGTTAGGGTGTCTTCGCCGTCGTTTTCGAAGTCGAAGATGTCGGCATCGGGGTCCTGGGCCTTGAGCTTGGCAAGGGCCTCGGGGCTGATCTGCTCGGCCTCGCCGGAGAAGAGAGGGGCAGTAGAGCCGTCGACGGTGGTGGAAACGGACTCGCCAAGGGGGGTGAGGTTTTCCGCTTTGCAGGTCAGCGTGTTCCTCTTACGCTTAACTTGGTTGACTAAAAACAGGGGGAAAGAACAAAAACAAAAGTGGTTAGGCTATATAACGCGGGTTTCGATTGCCGTACGGCTGTAACTATGCAGCTTGGGAGTGTTTTTTTGGACGGACGATCGGGGACTATGTGCAGCGGCAGACAGCGAGGGCTCGGCCCAGACGAACTAGTCTTAAGACAGGCCTTCAAGCCATGCCGCTACACACAGTTGTGGACTCGACGGGGCGTTGCCTGCAGCACAGCAGACGAGCACGCGGTGTCGAGTCCACGGGTGGGAATATAGCGCAACACGGGAGGAAAGGGGGAGGAGGGAAGGCTGATTATGGGGAACATACCATCAATTTCGGTAGCAAAGACAGCGGACGCGAGCAGGGCCGCGGCCGAGAGGGCAATCTTGTTGACCATGGTGAAGATGGAGAGAGATATTAAGGTACTACTAAGTATGCTGTGCGGAGGAGGAGGGGGACGGGGAGTGACAACAAAGCCACAGATATATGTAAACAGAAGAAGAAAAAAAAGAACGAAGCAAGAACAAAAAGAGAGGCTTCTAGAAGAAGTCGAAGAAGCAAGAAAGAAAGAAAGAGAGTAGTTGCGCTAAGGCTGAAAAGACCGGATGAGCGTGAAGAAAAAAAAGGAAACAAGAGGAATGCGACTGTGACGAGGCCGGGCGGCGGACAGTCTTTATATGAGGGTGGCCTTGCCGTGAAGATAATGTGCTCTGGCGGCGAGTGTCGCCCTTGGCTGGCTCGTCCAAGATTTCCATTTGCCGGGCTTGTGCTCTGCTGGCTGGACTCTGTCTGGACCGCCTGAACGTGTCGTGTCTCCCCTCTCTTCTCTTCTCTTCTCTTCTCCTCTCCTCTTCTCTCCCCCCTTGTCATTTCCTGCTCGTTCCATAACGCTACAGACCCTTGTTGTTCTCTTCGCTGATGCCGTGCTGGGCAGAGGCTAAAGAATGACAAGTTGCCACGCCACGCCACGCAAATAAAGAGCGAGGGCAAGACACACGCGCACACGCACGCACGCACGCACGCACAACAAAGGCTTCTTTCTTTCGTTCTAGTTGCTGCTGCTTGCAGGCGGCCGTAGGTGTGAGGTGAGGGCGGACCAGGGCCCATGTCAAATATACAGGCGGCCTGCGCAGGGATCATTCCGTATACCGTATACCTGACGACGGGCTATATGTTACGTTTTGGGCCATATTTCCTAATTAGAATACAGGTGTTTTCTTTTCTCTCTGTCTGGTGTTGTGAGAGCAAGTGGATTTTTTTTTCTTTTGGTTTTGGTTTTCATGTGTTCCGTCCATATGAAGTGAGGGGGGAGACATGTTGGTGTGAGGTCAGGCGAGAGGAGGGGGGTGTGAGATAGGGTGAGAGAGATGGATGTCTGAGTGAGTGAGAGTGAGTAAATGAGTGTGTGTGTGTGTGCCCCGGATGTATGTGTGCCGAGCCGGCAAGAGAGACGGCAAAAAAAGAAAAGCAAATAATACACAAAAAAAAAAAAAAGAAAGACATCCTGCCCCCAAAATGACCATTCTTCGGCTGTTTCTCTGCGGAGCCCTTCCCTTCCTCTTGCTCGCGTGATGTGACTCTGTTCGTCCTAGTTGCTCGATAATCATTCTCACGATAGGACCTCGCCCAGCCCATTCTATTCAGTCCGGCACGTTTTCTTGTTGGTGGTGTTCGTCGTTGTTGTTTCTCGCCCGGAATAAGCTGCAGCTGACTGCATATACTATTGTGCGGATTCAATGTTTGTATGTACAGTGGATGCAAGCTGCAAGCTACAAGCTGCATGCTGCATGCTGCAATGCTGCTTATCAGGTTCGTGCGCTTGTCCCAACTCGTTCTGAGTGATGGGGAGGGGAGTAGAGGAGGGACCAGGCGTGTATCGATAGATCCAATGCAATACAAACACATGCAAGTGAGTGAGTACACACACACACACACACACACACACACACATGTACTTGCATATGTCAGCAGGCTCGCAAAGTGCAGCTCTTGTTTAGTGTGTCGTATACATGTCACTAATACTACATGAACATGTAAGCAAACAACCACAGCTACACCGAAACTACAACCACAACTACAACTGCATCTAAATTGCATGTAAATTGCAACGTCCGACGTGCAAGACAATAACATGCACGCGCCCTCGTAAGAGGTCGTCCGTTCTTGTAGCAGAGCATGTGCAGGTTTTTTTTGGGTTTTTTTTGTTTTCTTTTTGTTTTTCTTTCTTTTTTTTTTCTTCTTTTTTTCTTTTTTCTTCCTCTTGATGCCACCTCGACTTACCGAGATTCTCGTTTTGGTAATTTCTCCCTCAAAGGTTTTTTTTTTTTTTAGCTTCCTGTCTCTGTGCGTAATTTCCTCGGAACTTCGACCTGCACTTGGACCCGGCCTTGGACTCGGGCTGAACTCGGGCTGGACTCGACCTAGACTCGACCTAGACTCGACCTAGACTCAACCTCAACCTTGACCTCAACCTTGACCTCAACCCTCGAAACTTCCTGCTCCAAAATCTTCCTTCTTCCCTCTTCTCTCTCTCTTCCTTTCTCCTCCTCCTCCTCCTCCTCCTCCTCCTCCTCCTCCTCTTCTTCTTCCTCCTCTTCTCTCCCTCGCTGATTCTCTCCTCCC
>JAXHKQ010000166.1:0-42151 GCA_038407185.1 Chalaropsis ovoidea | reverse complement strand
GTTGTGGTGGGGGGGGGGGGGGGGGGGGGGGTGTGTTTTTGGCCAGCGGCTGCGGGCGGGGACTGGCTGAGAGAATGCAGCATGCACACCCAAAATACAGCGAGGCTACAGCATGCATACCCTAAATACAGCGGGTCAAGCCTCTATAACGCGCCATCTGCCCCCGCCCGCCGTTGTATTACGGGGCTGTGCCGTATATTTCGGCAGCGCTATTGTCGATTTTTGCTTCCTTTTTCTCTTCTGTGCGTGCTGACTTGAAGCTGTCGGTATTTCTTTTCAGCTCCTAAGCCGCCTGCAAGCATTCTTTTTTTTTTCTTTTCTTTTTCTTCTTCTTTTTCTCTCGTCATTGTCACTTATTTTTCACATCTTCTTTTCTACTTAGGCACAGAAAAAGAAGGAATTCAAATTCAAATTAAAAGAATTAAAAATACCCTTTTTCACTATTTTCCCCCCCAAAATTCACAAAGCTGGCAGGCAACAAGCGTCGCAGTCTCTCCTTCCAGGGAGCTGGCCTGCTAAATCGAGTTTTTGGAAGCGAGAAGAGCCCCCGCGCTGGAGCGATAGCGACAACTACAGCGACAGCTACAGTTGAGCCGCCGCCTTCTGAAGGCAATGGTAACAGTCAGGGCCAAGACCAGGACCACAGTCACGGTCACAGTCGCAGTCACGGCCACGGCCACGGCCCCAATCGCCACCACCATCAT
The DNA here is from genome assembly GCA_038407185.1 of Chalaropsis ovoidea. Taxonomy (NCBI): domain Eukaryota; kingdom Fungi; phylum Ascomycota; class Sordariomycetes; order Microascales; family Ceratocystidaceae; genus Chalaropsis; species Chalaropsis ovoidea. Next base: position 41,447 of record JAXHKQ010000166.1, on the reverse strand, counting down.
CACCCTAATACGATTCCCCTAGACAAACACAACAGCTGGAAAAACACTGCGCTGAAAAAGGGCAGAAAGCGGCGCTCCATAGTGTCGGCAGCTTTTGGCTCGGCTGCAGCAGCGCCTATAGCTACGCCTGTACCTACGACCACCGCCACCAGCACTACAGCTATCGCTGCTGTCGCTACAGCCACAACCACTGAGAGTGCCACTGAGAATGCCACTGCCACTGCCACCAAGGCCCCCGCCACTTGGCCTGATACTGCTGCTATCCCCATTGCTGCCACGGCTCCCACGGCTCCCACTGCTGCCACTGCTCCCACTGCTCCCACAGCCACCACCTCGCTACCCATCCGAAACAAAAACACTCACGCGCCGAATCAAAACCCCTCCACGCCTGGGCCATCGACTATTTGTATTTCTCGCTCGCCCTCGCCCTCGCCCTCGCCCTCGCTCTCGCCTTCCACATCGCCCACAGCCGCATCCAACACTGCTCCCACTGCTGCTCCCCGCCCGTCTTCTCGCCCGTCTCAGCCTCAGCCTCACTTATTGCCAGCTTCATCTTCCTCCCGACGCCGCAGAAGCAGCACCACCGTTGCCAACAAAGCCAGCAATCTCTTCCAGTCGGCCCGCAACTCACTGACCACCTTCGGCCAAAGCCCCAAGTCCTCCTCATCCACCAATCGCAACCACCCCGCCCCCGCCCGCGACGTCCGCCATTCAGTATCCGTATCCTCGCCGACCTCTTCGGCTCTCCTTGACCCTGCCACCAATACCACCAATACCGCCAACAACACCACAATTCTCTCGTCCTCCGTCCCCTCCTCGTCCAACATGAAGGCTCTCCTCTCCAAACTCGAAAACCCACACAACAAAAATGCCGCTGGCAAGTCTCAGATGACCAAGTTCTCCTCCTTCAGCGTCGGCGTCTGCGAAGACAGCAACAAAAGATGCCGTCGTACCATGGAAGACACCCACGCCTATCTCTACGACTTCCTCGACACCACCCGCGCCCGCTCCAAAGATGCCGCCCGCAGCGACAGCAGTGCTGCCCAGAACACCACTTGTCCCGCCGCCAGCTCTGCCAACCACCTCGTCGCTGTCGACAACGGCTACTTTGCCATCTTTGACGGCCATGCCGGCACCTTTGCCGCCGAGTACTGCGGCAAGAACCTCCACACCATCCTCGCCGACCTGATTCTCAGCAACCCCGAAGCCCCCGTGCCCGAAATGCTCGACCAGTCCTTCACCCGCGCCGACGCCGAGCTAGAGCAGCTCCCGCTCAAGAACAGTGGCTGCACTGCCGCCGTGGCCGTGCTGCGCTGGGAGGACCGTGTGCCAAGCAACAGCTCGCCCACCGGATCGCAAAACATAGTGCCTGCTGCTGCCGAGGCCACCAAGAACGCCGTCGCTGTCGAGGAGTCGGCCAAACAGGCTGCCCAGGACAAGCCCAACAACGCCAACAGCACCACTGTGCCCGCCACTGTGCCCGCCACTGTGCCCGCCACCGTCCCGGCCACCGCTGACTCGGCTGCCGCTGCCGCTGCCGCTTCTACTGGCTCTGCCTCTGCTTCCACCGGCGACACTGCTGCTACCTCAGAGGCCATCCACAACCGCCTCAAGACCACCGCCAAGCGCCAGCAGGTCCTGTACACAGCCAACGTCGGCGATGCCCGCATCGTGCTATGTCGCGGCCGCCGTGCACTGCGCCTGTCATATGACCACAAGGGCAGCGACGAAAACGAGAGCCGCCGCATCACCAGTGCCGGGGGCCTGATTCTAAACAACCGCGTCAACGGCGTGCTAGCTGTCACAAGAGCCCTAGGAGACATTTACATCAAGGATCTAGTCACCGGCCATCCCTACACCACCGAGACCGTCATCCAGCCCGGAACCGACGAGTTTATCATTATTGCCTGCGATGGTGTAAGTACAAGTGTCTCCCCAATGACTGCAACATCAACAGAACCCTTACTAACCGCCTGTCCTCGTCGTCTAGCTGTGGGATGTCTGCTCTGACCAGGAAGCCGTCGATCTGATCCGCGATATCTCCGATCCTAACGAAGCCGCCCAGACACTTGTCGACCACGCCCTGAATCGCTTCAGCACCGACAATCTGACCTGTGTCGTCGTACGCTTCAAATTGCCTGATGCGTAGGCTGAGAGCAGGCTCGTTGTCGTCCCCTTTCCCTTTTCTGCCTCTCCTGCTTCGCTGTGTGTCGTCTAGACCTACTTACGTCTGGCCTATAAACATGGCCCCGACTTTGCTACGAGTGACTTGTTCATCTTTCTGCCGTTTATGCTGTTTGTTTTTCTGCTTGATACATGCGTTGTATTTGTCTGTTTCTTTCGTCTGCTTCTTTCGTCTGCTTCTTGATGATTGCTTTTCAAAAATTACTTATACACTTGACCACCGCCCGCAGCCGGTTGTTTCTTCTGCCACTGATTAACCCACCGTAACCCTATTTCATACCAACCCTAGGCTTGCCCGCCGTTTACCATCTCTCGACAGACGTTGCCGCCAATATAGGGGATGAGAGATGGATGGGCGCCGTTTATTGGGAAGCCAGGGACAGGGTCTACCTGCATACACTGCTACACTACGCCTGTGCAAAGGAAACATGTGCAAGTCAACAGCCAATAATCTCGATCGTCGTCTGTATCCTGCCCAGCAGAAATTGCACCTGACAGGCCAACATTGACGGGCATTCCGGGAGAAACAAAGACGATCGATCGAGAGGGAATAAATACGTTGTGACAAGTCCAGGGCGACTAGGAGCTGCTGAAGAAGTAAATACATTGGTACATTGGTACATTAGTACATATTTACTTAAGCAAATGCATGTGTACACATAAGCTGCCAGTTCTGAGATGATGTTCTGCAGCCAATGGCAGGCTGGATACGTTTATGGTAGTTGCGGCGTGTAGAAGAGGGGGAGCTGTATCAAATCGAGGAGATGGAGAGAAAATTTTCGTTCTTTTCTGATTATCTTGGGCCTCTGAAAAAATTGCTTCTCCTCATTTTTGCGTGTCTCTTGTTCTTGTTCTTGTTCTTGTTCTTGTTCTTATTCTCCTCCTCTTCATCCATCGGCCACCCATCGATAACCATCACCAACACACACCCTCTGCTCATCGCCCATCTCGGTCCTTTTTGCTTCTTCTCCCGATCTTGTCTCAGTAGGCAAGGGCCCACCCTCATCTCATCTCTACCCCTCCCCTCCCCTCCCCTCCCCTCCAACTTGTGGCTCCCCTGCTCAGCAATAAATGAAGAACGGGTCTCACTGCTGCTCCAGGACAGGGAGAGAGAGAGAAAGAGAAAGAGAGAGAGAGGCTTGTTTTGTTTGTTTCTTGATGTCTGGATGCTTGCTTGCTATTGCTTACTTATTCCATCAAGGGAGCCGCTTGATTGATTGACGCATGCAAGCACTTGGACGAAACGGTCGGTAGTCGGCAGCTGTAACACAGAATTGCTAACACCACCAACAGAACAAACAGAATAGCTGCAGAACACTCCAGATTATGACATGACAGAAACGAATCCCCAGAACCAAGGCTGGCCTGGGCCTAGCCGACTCCCCCAAGGCACGAGCCAGAGCCCGCCATTCCATCCCATTCCGCTGATGCTCATATACGGGGCTTGCGGATCGGCGCGATCCAGGGACATTGACTGATTCATTCATTTATTCATTCATTGCGCTGCACAACAAAGCACCAGCTGGCTGCTAGCTTCTAGCTGCATTCACGCTTTGTACCTTTTTCTGCACTTTGGGCCCTGTTCTCTTTGCACCATGCCCTCAGCTTTGTCCCCCGTGGCCCATGAAGTGCATACGTACATTCGTTAGTACCGACATGCACAACCAGCACTCCTCGCTCCAACTTACATATGCAGCTGTGCGCAAAGCTGCACTTGCACTTGTCCCTGTTCCTTCAAACCAACTGAATTCTTTCTGTACCTGGCCCGACCTTATTAGCCACAGCGAGGGATACCCTAGCCCTTGTCGTCCATTTGAGATGGGGATGGGATAGAAACAGGAACCAAGGAAAAGGGAAAACGCCGCAGAACGAGAGGAGAAGCCAAACGAGGAGCAGAACGAATTTGACCCTTCCTCTCCTTTTTTTTCTTGTTCTTCTTCTTGTCCTCCTGCTACCCGTCCCTCTCTAGCCCCAGGGAAAAAAAGACAACAGTCCGGAAAACAAAGTCGAGGCAACCCCAACCCGTTCCCAGAGTCGTCGTTCGTTTCTCCTCCGACTTCTCCTTCTTTCTTGCCCTTCTCCTGTTTCTTTTGTGTCCTGTACTGTCTTGCGACTTCTCCGGCTTTCTTTCTCCGAAGCTCGAGCCTCCTCTCCTTCTTTCACTGTCTTGTTCCATTTTCTTGTGCTTCTTCCTTTCATCTTCCAAAAATAGGACCACAGACTTGACTTGCTGGTTGCTCTTTGGCAGGTTTCGATTCTTCATTCTCGGTCTTTTCTCTTCTTCTTCTTCTTCTTCTTCTTGACCTTCATTTGGTCCCTTATTGGTCTGGCCTGGCCTGGTATTTTCTTTTCTTTTATATCGTGCGACTACCACCCTTTGCATCTCGGCTTTCGTCCTTGGTTTCTGTGTGCGTCCCATATCGATATCAACATCTTGGGCCCCCGATTCTGTGCTGTGCTGGCTTGATCTCGAATTCCTCTTGCCCAGCCTGTTTCAAAACTGCCCTTGCTTCAAGACCTTTCTTTTCTTTTCTTAGCCAACAGGTGGTGCTTTGAGATTTGGGAATATTTTCTCTTGCAGTCTGTTTTTTACTCTCTGACTGTCTGTTTATATTTGGAATCCTTTGCTCCACGCTCTCTTTTCTTGTCGTCCAGTTAACTTGTCTTTTTTCTTTCTTTTTTTTTTTCTCTTTCCTTTTTGCCTGGGTGAAGACAAGCCCCTATTTTACCAACGTCCTCCGATTATCTTCAACCCCGAACGCCACATTATACGTCTCCCTTTTCTTTTCCTGTCTCTCGCTCACTCGCTCGCTCTACTTGGGTTTTCTTTTTCTCAATAGCCGTTCCCCCCTTTGGCGAAACACATCTTCCCATTGCGCGGCCCGAAAATACCCTGACTGCTCATCGCAGCAGCCCTGCGTGTGTATATACGACACAAACCCCAACGCTCAAAAGCAACAAAAAAGGAAAAGCGCCTGGCATACAATGTCGTTGAATGGCTTAGAGGATCCCGCTGTTCTTGCAGCCTTTGAGTCCGCAGCCGGTGAAGCTGGAGCATGGTACGAGCTGATCCGCGTGTGCATGCATATCCGCCGACAATGGGCGAAACGCCAGCTAACATAATCGTGTGCTCTGGATATTAGGTTTCTGGTCAAGTACGCCAGCCGCGACGAAGTTGAGCTTCACGGTAGCGGAAATGGCGGCGACGCCGAGATTCGCGAGGCTGTTGCCAGCTACGCGGACCCATCGCCTCTTTACGGACTCTTGAACTATCGCGACAAAAAGATCATTCTCAAATATCAGCCCGAGGACTGCTCCCGGCTTGTACAAGGTACGTGAAGAGCTACTGACGGACACTAAAAACATGCCCGCGATCCACTGCTATCTGCCCTGAACCATTCCGGACTGGCGGGGGAAATCTTGCTTTGATTTGATCAAACCGCTTCCCCCAACCACAGCAAATTGGTGGCTAACCTAGTGCTTCTCTTTTCTAGCCCGTGCAACAGTCCATTTCAACATGATATGCGAACGATTCCAACCCTACGATCACCTCTACGAGATTTCAGACGCAAAGCAACTGTATGACTCCAAGCTTGCCGTTGCATGTGGCCTCGAGTCCCCCGAACCGCCGAGTCCATCAAGTCCTACAAGCCCCACGAGCCCCCAACGACGTCGTCGGCTGGGTGAAATTGCCGAAGAGGACGACGAAGACCAAGAGCCTAGTGCAACCCGTCGCAAATCCACACACGTCGACAACAGCGATGGCCAGGAGTCGGATTCCGAAGACATTGCTTCCACTGCCTCCGCACTGACTGGTCCTCCGGTTACACTCAACTCAGACTTGGCCAAGTCTCCCGAAGCCAGCAATTTTGCGTCAACGGAGTCACCCCCAACATTCGTTGGGGCCACCAACGACCAATTAGAGTCCCTGGCCGATTCCCTGGAGTCTCCTGGTCGCCCAAGCTCACAGTCCACGCGAACGGCAGATTTGTATCCCTACCCTAGCTACAAGCCCAAGGTTAAGCTTGGGCCACGTCCCTCTGAAGCTTCTGCTCGTCCGGGAAGCTCCAACAGCAGTACCTTTCGCTCAATTTCTTCGCTGCCTGCGGGCTTCAAAGCGTCCAAGGCCAAAAAGGAGAAGAAGCACCGAGACAGGGACAGAGACAGAGACAAGGACGACGCTGATAACAGTGCTGATATTCCGGAAATTGCAATTGACTCAACTGGATTGGTAGCACCAGTGTCCGACGATGGGAGACCCCATACTAGCTCAGGAAGCTTTGCCGCTGGTCTGAGTAGTATGATACCCCCTCCGCCTCCTTCTCCAACAGCATCTTTGCCGTCTCCAAAGGACCGCATCACGCCTGAGAAGGCACGTTTGATGAAGGCCATGAAGCTGCGTGAGAAGAGAATGAACAAGGCTCAGAGCCAGGACAAACCAGCTCTTTCTCCCACAAACGCTACCAGCGTCTCAGCCGATGACGATTCCAAGACTCCCACCGTGGTCACTGATGTGCTTGAGGATGTGGTCGAGGATGAGGATGCGGATACCACCACTGATGGTCCATCTCAGCTCGACGAAGACGACGATAGCCAGCCGTCAATGCTAAATATCGACTCGGAGTCTTCGCCCACCACGACTGTGAATACCGACTCGGAAGTTGCTATCGAATCTACTCGTGCCAAGACCGTGACTAATGATCAGGTATCGGAGCTTACCTTGTCTGAATCTCATCCCCCTTCCCCTGTTCTCGAAACTTTGGAAATCACACATTCAACAAAGGCTTCCTCCTCTTCCCCCTCTACGGATGGTACAGCCCATCCCGATGACGCCGAGGATGATGTCGCCAAGCAGGTGGTCCTGTCTGAAGATCAGAAGGAGGCAGCTGCCGGGGAAACGTCCGCAGCCGAAATCAAAGACGAGCCCGCTGAGGTGGCGTCGAAGGATGCCGAGATTGTCGAGGTCGCTGAAGACATCATGTCCAAGGATGTTGACGTCAAAGCCACACCCGAAGAAGCGTTGGTTGTTGCCGAGGTAACCCCCACTGAGGACCAGAAGCCCGAACAGAAGGTGCCAGAAGCTGAGACTGTGCAAGCCGAGGTGACTAACGGCGAGGAGCCCAAGACGGCCGACGCTGAAGTCGTTGAAACGCCCGAAGCCTCACAGACTGCAGCTGGTGCAGTAGTCACGTTCCCTGAACCTTCTCAACAACTTGAGACTCCTGAGCAACCCGTCACTGTCAAAAAGCCCGGTCTCGCCGTTGAGCCCCAGACAACCGAAGAAGCTCGGGTTGCCCAAGAATCCGAGGCTCAAGTGTCTGTTGGTGACCCCGCCGATACTACCCCCTCGACGCCGATTGTCCCCGCCGCCCCGAGCCCTGTAAAAGCGAAACTCAAAGACTCGAAAACAGTTGCAGAGGTAGTGGCACCCAAAGACGCTCCAGAGGAGGCCTTGAAGGATACTGTTCTTCGCGATTCTGTCCTGATGCCCCCACCGCCTCGGCCGGCGCCTAAAGACGAAGCTGATGGCGAAAAGTCACCTAAGCGCCGTCCTTCGGAACCCATTCGTACCGATGTAACTGAAAAGTCTTTGGCTGGGAAGGCGGCTGAGGAACAGGCCAAACGAACCAGTGTGAACATGGAATACACTCCTGTGACTCCCATGTTCCCCGCCGCCTCCCTCCGATCGTCTAGCCCGTCTCGGCCATACTCTAGCTCCTCCACTCGGACTGTTTCACAGCCTACGCTCCGTGCTTCGGCCGTCATCCTTCCGACTGATGTGACCTCTAGCTCTGCCCGAAGCGTCTCTAGTGGAGCTGGCGCAGCGTACATTCACAAGATCACTCAGCAGACCTCAAGTGGCCTAGCCCCCAAGAGTCAGGGCAAAATTGGCTCCAGCATTTCTCAGAGAATCAAGGCCTTGGAGCAGCTGTCGGGATCCACCAACGCCGTTGTTCCGCCACCCAGACCGACTACGTCAAGCACTTTCTACTCGGTGCGCAAGTCAGCCATCCTGGACCCTCCGCGGTCCCCGGCGATGAGTGATAGGGGCAATGGAAGCAGTGGACTAGCCCGAAGCCCCTCAAGAAGGTCTCGTGAGTCGGTGATTATCGGTAGCACCAACCGTGATCGTTCATCTTCGGTGGCCAGCAGAATGTCTCGCTTTGAGCTGGACCGCGGCGAGTCGTCGGTTCAGGTGACCACGCGCATTGTAAGAGACAAAGCCCTCCCCCATGAAGATGCTGATGTGCATGAAGAAGACAAGATGGACAATCACAGCCATGGCCACGATCACAAGGAATATGGGGACAGGGTTACTGACCAAGAGGTGGACGAACAGAACGCAACGGATGGCCCGCATCACACCGTGACTCTGAGTCACAGAATGAGCACTCTCAACCCCGACAAAGGCCGGCCTATGAGTCCGGTCCGCGTAAGCGTCCATGAACAACGAGTTTCCAGGGATCTTCCCAGACGCACTGGCAGTGCCGCTGACGGAGAAACCGAGGTCAGTCAACACGTGGATTCCGAACGAATGCATACCTCGGAAGACCATGACTATGCTTCCAACCTGAGCCCTACTTCCTGCACCAACTCCTCTGCTGCTTCTTTTGTTTCAACTTCTGCCTCTGTTTCTACCTCCACTACCAAGCGCCCTCGTCGTCGTTCGTCACTGACAGTTGTCAAGGACTTCATTAAGGACCGCCGCCGCTCTATCACCTCCTCCCATGACGTCAGCACGGCTTCGCAATCCCCCTCCAGACCACCATCCACGTACCAAAACACCACTGCCAGTACCAGCTCTGGTGGCTACATGCGGCGCTTGTCAATTGGCAGTCAGCGGTCATCTGCCAGCCGTGAGCGCGAGATGGGCGACGGGGCCAAGTCCCCGACTCAGAGCAGCGACATCGGATCTGGTGATGATAGCGACAGAAAGCTGGGAAAGGCTGGAAGATTCATGCAACGGCTCTCGTCAGGCTTCTCCTCTACCAACTCACGCACCTCGAGGTCGCCCATCAGCATGGCGCCCACGGTGCAGGAAGAGACCATTGCAGCGATGGGCACAGCGGCCGTCAAGGCGCGGCCCAAGCTGAAGCCCACCGGCGAACCTGAAGTGACTTTTATGGGTGACGTGAATGTGCAGTTCCCCGATAACCTGCTGTGGAAGCGGCGCACCATGGGCCTGGACAACCTGGGCTTCCTGATTCTGACGCCTGTCACGGCGTCGGGTACGCGGCCGGACAAGCTGGGTGGCGCGGCGCTCAAACGCTTCCACCTGAGCGATTTCAAGCTGCCGTACGTGCCGGACATGGAGTTGCAGGAGTTGCCGAACAGCGTGTGCCTGGACTTTCTCGAGGGCTCTTCTCTGCAGATTGCCTGCGGCGACCGCAACGGCCAAGTGTCGGTCTTGAGCGGTAAGCTATCTTTGGTGGAGACGTTTTTGTGACGTGTGTTCCAAGACTAACTTTTCCTTCTAGCCCTTCAAGCTGCGCACAAGACGCACAGCAATTAAAAGCGTCGGTGCTGATCCACGCGCTTGCCCTTGACTAATGCCTTACGACCTTGTTTGCTTCATTGTTTACCAACCACATCGCCATGTCCCTTTGGGGGCAGGCATTTCCTGCGTCGAGCAAGCTGAACCCTTTGGGACGTTTTTTATGCCTCTGTTGGTCATAGACATAGAGGCTTGTTGCTCTCTCTGATGCGCTCGTCCCGATTTCAGCTGGTGACCACCACCACCCAACCAACCATTGCCATGGGTATAGTATATCATTTCTTTTATCTCCTGCTTTAGTTCTCTGCTCAACCACTAGCCTTGATCTTTTTTTTTTTTTTTTTTTTTGGGTGTGGCATCTTTTCCTTTGTCTACCGCACTTTCTTGCCCCTTTTTTGTTCTCTTTGTCTTTGTTGGCTGGCTTCTACATTTGCCGATATTTCCTACGTTTTGTTCTGCTTCTTGTCTCTCGATCCATCACACACACTCGCTCTCTTTTTTTCTTTGGTTTATATTCCCAATTTCTGTTTTGATTATCGCCTCTCTGTTTCTTAAATCGTTGGATATGCGTTTTGCTGCATATATTCTAGCTTTTACTTTCCACATGTCAGTTGGTCTTACTCTCTTCTAATCGCCCTAGCGTGAAGTTTCAAGTCACCTACGTCATCGCGCTAGCTACTGTCAGGTGGCTGCAGCTGGCAGGTCTTAAACTCTATTTCTATATCTCGACTCGTGACAAGGGGGACGGATCGTTGCGTCATACTCGGACGGTCAACGCACCAGGGGGGAAGGGGGACTTGATCAATATAAAGGAATCGATTCTTCATAGAGCTTCAATACTTTGCTTCCTTTTTTACTACTTGCACAGACATTGCGGATTGTGTTGTTTTTGAGAACCTCAAGCCACAGACGCCGACAGAACGCCGTTATATGCATAAGACCAAGGACTGGTAACTGCTTGCTCCGTTGCCGCAACTACTTCAATCAGTGAAACAAGCCCTTCTTTACAAAGCAACTGCATTCATTCATTCTTACCGTTGCGTTCTTTCCTCCTCCCTCGAGACTCGGGCCCCTGCTCCTTCCCTCGGGAGTTATTGGGATTCTTTCTTGGTCTGTGGGTCGTCGATATTTGCTTTGTTAACTTTTGCTCAGCAGGCCGATTTTGAACTAAGCAAGAAGCCGGAACAAGAGACTCGGTCGTTTGTTTTTTTTTCTACTCTGCATCATTTCTTCAAACGACTCGCAAAATGGAACACGTTGATCCCATTATGGACTTCAAGGCGCTGCCCAAGATCGAGGTAACTTTGACTCCTTGTTGCCCCCGTGATACATGCGTAACCCTGGCCCTTTGCTAACCCTACTGCCCCTCTCGTTCTCCGGCCTCCCCCCCAACGGTAGCTCCACGCCCACCTCTCGGGCTCCATCAGCCGCCGGTGTCTACACGGCATCTGGGCGTCGAAAAAGGCCGCGAACCTGACCACGTTGCCGGACCCGCTGGAGGCCATGCCGGAGGGCAAGCACGACTACTGCCTGCAGACCTTCTTCCCGCTGTTCACGTCGTACATCTACGGGCTGCTGGACGACCTGGTGTCGGTGCGCATCAGCACGGGCGACGTGCTGCGGCAGTTCGCAGCCGACGGCGTCGCGTACCTGGAGCTGCGCACGACGCCGCGGCGCGCGGCCAAGTTCAGCCGCGCCGAGCACGTGGCGGCGGTGGTGGACACGGTGCGCAGCTTCCGCGCCGGCGTCGGCGGCATGGGCATGGGCGTGGGCGCCGAGGCGGCGGCGGCCGCTGGCGCCATGCACGTGCGCCTGCTGCTGTCGCTGGACCGCCGCGACTCGGCCGCCGACGCGCGCGAGACGCTGCTGCTGGCCCAGCGCTACCGCGATGTCGTCGTCGGCATCGACCTGTGCGGCACGCCGACTGTGCGCAAGGGCCCTGCTATCCGCTTCTTCGACGCCTATATGCGCGAGGCCCGCGACGCCGGGCTGGGGCTTGCCGTGCACTTTGGCGAGGTGCGTTACGACACCACGTGCGATGTCAAGGAGGCTGTGCAGAAGGCAAGTATAGACGGCGCGGCGGCCGCTGAGGAGGCGCAGGACGAGGACGAGGACGGCGCGGCGGCGGTGGATGGTGTGGACGGCGCGCCGCCGTCTCAGGAGGATCGCGAGGACGAAGAGCTGCGCATCATGCTCGGCTGGGGCCCGCAGCGGCTGGGGCACGTGGTGCATGTGTCGGAGCGCATCAAGCAGCAGATCCTGCAGCAGGGCAGGAGCGTGACGCTGGAGATGTGCCTGAGCTGCAACGTGCACGCCAAGATGGTGGAGAGCTATGGTGGGCACCATTTCCTAGAGTGGTGGAAGGCCGGGGCGAATCTGACGCTGGGGGTGAGTTGCTATTTCTGCGGTGCGGCCTGGACGGCTTTTGCGGGCTTGTTTGCTAACGCGCGTTTTCTTTGTGGCACTGTAGACCGACGATGTCGGCGTCTTCGGCAGCTGTCTCTCGCAGGAGTACCGGCTGGCGGCGCAGTACTTTGGGCTGAGCCGCGACGACGTGATCCGGCTGGCTCGCATGGGCATCGATGGGATTTTCGGCGGGGAGGAGGAGAAGGCGCGGCTGCGCAAGATCATGTGGAAGTGAAGGGGGGAGGGGGGGGGGAGGGGAAGCGGGCGGGCGGGTGCGGCTGTAGACATTGCTTGCTTGTGGGCTCGAAGAAAAGGAAAAAGAAAATAAGCCCTGCACGGGCAGGTTTTGATATAGACATAATAGTACAAGTTGAGACGAGTCTTTCAAAGCCAGCAGGCTCCATCCATCATACAGTTCATCCGCCCAGCCTCCGCTCCCCCATCCGTCTCTGCACCCCGTCTCCGCCACGGCTGTTCCCCGCTAGCTCTGTGATATTCCATACAAACAGCCGCACGGCCACGAATCCCGCGCCGGGGGGGGGGGGCCGCTTACACAGCCGGCTTCGCCAGCACCGCGCCGACCTGCGAGGCAGTATCGCCCTCCAGCAGGTTCGCACCGGCCAGGGCATCGCCGGCAGGCGTGGCGCCCGCGCTCAGTAGCTCGTCGCCCTGCTCGCGCATCTTGTACTCCTGCTCCATGGCCAGCACCTGCTGCTCCTCCATCCAGCACAGCGCGAACGGCACGCCCAGGAAGATGACGGTGCTGCTGAGCGCCCACAGGCCCTTGCCGGCCGTGCTGGCCAGCGCCGTGGTGGTCTCGGTGGTGGCCGACGCGCGTGCCGCCCACCAGGCGCGCGTTGCCGGCGGGATGATGTCGCGCAGCGCCCACAGCCGCTCCGAGAGAGACTCGGACGACGCGTCGAAGTCGGATTCGGTGGAGATTTCGGAGTCTGCAGGGGGGGTGAGTTAGCAGGGGCTGCGGTAGCGGGGTCGGGTGCCCGGGATCGGGTCACGGGGAGAGGCGGCTGCCTCGCTCGCAGCAAAGCAGAGCCGAGGCTCTCTGCACGTACCGGTATCGCTGTAGTCATCATCGTCATCGGGGCCGAGCTGGCTGGCGACGAAGTGCTCGTCTTCGACCTCCACAAGCTGCACCATTTTGAATCGAGTATGGAAGAAGTCTGGAGCTTGGAATCAGGGCGACAAAAGAGGCCGAAAGCAGAGACAAATCAGCTGGGACGGCGGATCTGAGCAATTAAAATAGATTTATAGAGGATTAAAAAAAAACAGCGTCGAAATCGAGAAGCCCTTGTTATCTTGTCGTCGTCGTCGTCGTCGTCGTCTCGTGATAAAGCTTTCAGCCTTTTGCTGCCAAAACATTTTTTCCCCGTCGTTTGCTGGCTGCCCCACTTTGAGCCAGATATCTTGACACGTGACCGATCACGTGAATGCATTTCTGGCGTCGTACAAGACCATCATAGAACCAACGTCAAGGTTACACACACGTGATGCTTGGATCTCGATCTTCTGTTGGACTTTGTTCTTATTTACGTTTCTTTTTCCTCGTCTACTTTCGTGTATATATGCTATCCGGGGCAGCAAGATAAACCAGCACCAGCTCTCTCTAGCATGTCTTCACTTGAAACCCACCAACAGAGACACTCACTAGTCTGACTGCAATGCGCCCGTAATAACAATCCGAGTGGACCATATATACCAGGCCAGTACAAGGGTTTCACTCGTACGTGGCCCTGACCACACTCATGCCTCATCAAGTTTTAATACTGTTTTTAACAATTGCTACATGCGTCTAGGTAGCTCGCATAGCCGCATCTGGTCAAGATCAGGCCAAGACCCTAACCGCGTCTTCTGCGCTACTGTCGCTGCAGATTTCTCATGCAGCCATGTTGAACGACGTGCAATGAGTAGTATAAAAAAGGGCCTTTCATTGATGCCTTTCGATCAAAGAGCTTCAGCAAAAGCAAAGAAGAAGCCGGGCCAACAAGGGCAAAGCCGAGATAACGCCACGAGAACAAAGAAAAACGCGCAGTGGTGAATAAATGGGGAAAAAAAGAAACTGATTGGTGGCAATGAGTCATCACCAATCATGGATATCGTCTCTGTCGTAAAGTTTCATCCTGTGGACAAAGCACAGCAAGAAAAAAAGAAAAGCGAAAAAGAAATGAACAAGTCATATACGCAGGTTAAGCAACATGCGAAGATCTGGGCATAAATCATGCGGCGCAGTGTCAATATGTGCCAATGAACAGGAAATATGAGAAGAAAAACATAGGACAACTCTGTCCAAACCCTTAAAACAGGGTCGGTACTAGCTTGAAAAGCCTCGTGAAAGCGACCATTGTCACAGCTAAAGCTGAGACAAAACACCGACAGAGCAGATGACAATTAGCCCTGAGAATATGTCATCTCTTCATGGATCCCACGATCCAATGTAAATGTGCCCTGACAAGCAGGTTAAGCACACAGGATCGACAGACAAGACTCATCCAGCCACAGGCAGAGGATAGGCAGCCGACAAAGGCGTAGCTACCATCGTGAGACACCCTTTGGTATGGCTGTGTCAACTAATATAGAGTTGATAGGGCCGTTTAGAGCCGCGTGAAATCGAACTGTTAGCGAAGCCAGGCTGCTCGGCTCAAGTGCTAGCCTTTCTTTTGGAGGGGTGTTTGAAACAGGGGCCCATATTTAAACAAAGAGAAAGAAGGGGCCATGAAAGAAACAAAATGCAGCAACTCGAGCATATTTGCAGCCCAGAAAGCTTCAAAGAGAGAGTCGTGGCCGGAGCGTTCCCAAAGCCGCTGTCGGGGCCCTTCTGGCGGGTAGTGCGATGAGCCACGGGGGTTGATATAGTGCGTGATATATGGTGGCGATAGATGGAATCAGCTAGAAGAGCACCGGCTAGCAGGAGTGGCGGAAATCGGGCGGGTGGAAAGCTAGCGGAAAGCTGACAGAAAGCTGGTGGAAAGCTGGCGGCAAATGGCTGACCAACGGGACAGTCAAGTTCCAGGCATGGAAACGACAACAAGGAAAAGAAAATCATGTGGCATGTGCAGAAAAACTACACTTCCGCGTGCATGGTGTCTAGAAGAGCGAAAAGGTTACTCAGACTGCTTTCCGAAGGGAAACTGTTGAGAGAAAGTTAGAACTTGATACATACGGTCAAGATTCTGCTGATTCTGCGGCTGGGCCATGCCACTTGCAGCAGTGTCCCGAGTGGTGTCCGTAATGGAGCTAGCAGGAGACGACGCAGAGACCGCCGAATGAAGGGTGGTAGCCGCAGAGGAGGGAGACTCAGAGCCGGTGTTATATACCTGATTCATAGAGTGTTATTATTGGGCTCCCATATCGGCGGAGGTTGGACGCGAACTAGGGTTGGGGGGGTTGGTGCTGTGACTGTGGAGGGTGGAGGGGGGTGGTGGAGAGGTTGTAGGAAGAGAGCATGTTGTGGGTGTGGTGAAGAAAGAGATGTGAAGAGGGATGGACAGATATGGAATGTCTCCGTGCGGCCCCGGGGGCTGACGAGAGAGCGGACGAGGAGCCATGAGGGGCAGGTGCAGGGGCAGGTGCAGGGGCAGATGGTGATGTCATGTTGGAGGGAGTGGTGGTGGTGGAAAAGTTCACGGGCTGAAACGCAGGGGACATGGGGTTACCGACAAGGAACTCTGAAAAGTTCGTGTCAAGACCCAGGGATCCCATGTGGCCGTTTATTAGAGTGGGGGGCCACATAGTAGCAGCTGTGGCAGCGGAAAAGGCCTGGTCGCCGGTGTCCAGGATGGCCATTTCGTTGAAGCTGCTCTGGATCGTGTTGATGCCAATATGGCCGTGAAGCGAGTTATCGAGAAGAAACTGATCGTTGTTGGGAATCATGGGGAGCGAATCGTTGAGGCCGTGGCTGCCATTGCTGATGACGGACGGACTTGAAGCGGCGGTGAACAGGCTGTTGTCGTTGTTCCAGTCCTGGTTAGGTTCCATGTTCTCGAGCCATTCAGCTGTTTCTGGAAGTGGTCAGCAAGAAGGCACAAACCGGCAGTGCAGTGCGGTGGAGGGCAGTGGAACAGGCACGGCAACGTAGTGTAGTGCAGCGGAGTGCAGCCAGCATATAGAGTCATCTGTTGAGTCAGTCATACCATTGTTTAGCAAGGGCGGCGAAAGCGTGGGATCCATGGGCATTGATTGAGGCGAGTCATTGTAGTGGAGGGCGTTGGGGTTGATGGTGTGGGTGGTGTTATTTGAAGCGAAGAACAAGTCGCCCATGTCAAAGTCGAAGGCGGTCGGGGGCGCAGTGCGAAACGAGGTGTCAAAGGGATCGTGGAGGGCGTTGGTGTCGATACGAGAGAGATTGGCGCCCAGATTCCGGTGTCCGCCCAAGGTGGAGGTTATGTTGCCAAAGGACAGGTCGAGGCCGTGGCCGCCATGGTGAAGATTGGCCAGGCCAATAAGACTGGGATGCCGAACGTGTGTGGAGGGCATACGCGGCGGCTGCATCTGTTGTTGGAGCATGTTTTGGACCTGTTGCTGCATCTGCAGGCCGTTGTCAATGTGACTAATGGTATTGGCGCGGGGACGTGGGGCAGGCTGAACACGGGGGGCTCTGGCGGCAGTTCCATTCCCGGAAGCTGTGGTAGCGGCGATGACAGCGGCGGCAGCGGCAGCGGTGGTGGCGGTGGCGACTGGGCCGACAACACTGTTTTTGCGAACGCGGCCCGAGGTCGGGGCGGTGGCGGCGGCAGCGCTATCGCGGCGGTTCCGCGGGCGAGGGTTCGGGGTGGAAGTTTGGTGGAGCTTCTGCTGGTGGCGGAGCAGGAGATCGCGGCGGGCAAAACAGCGGCGGCATTGAGGACACTCAAAGGGCTTTTCCTTTGTGTGCGAACGCTCGTGGCGCTTCAGATGCTCCAGGCGAGCGAATGATCGTTGACATGTCTGGCAGACGTGTGGCCTTGGCTTATCAGTCTTGGGGGGTGGAAACTGAGGTTTGGTTGCCGCAGTGCTGGTGGCGGCGGAGGTGGGAGTGGCGGACACGGAGGTAGAGGCGGACGCCGGCGCGGAGGCAGCAGCGGGAGCGGCCGATTTAGAAGCGGCCGACGGAGCTTTGGTTGGAAGACGGAGACAGTTAGTATCTTGGAAGAAGGAGGATGAAGGGAGCAGAGGCTGGTATTCACAGCCGAGACGAGAGCACAGTCGAGGCGAGAGCACAGTCGAGGCGAGAGCACAGTCGAGGCGAGAGCACAGTCGAGGCGAGAGCACAGTCGAGGCGAGTCCACAATCAAGACCACAGACTTGTCTTTTTGGAGCACTGCAAAAGAGCTTGCGAAAAGCTTGAATCTCGATCTGAGTCACAGGCGGTCGCGGCCAAATAGGCTGGACTGGACGTGGACAAGAAGAGGGAGGAAAAGAAAAAGAATGGCGGATTAACTCACTCTTGCTCGCGGAAGCATCAATCGGCTGAGGGAGATTCCCAGACGCTGGAGCTACAGCAGAAGCGTCATCGCGAGTTTGGGAGGACATGGCGGACACAGAAAACGAGCAGTGGTTTTTTTTTCTCGTGCAAAAGCGAGAATGGGGCCACGGGAGAATTGAAGCGGTGGTGATATTGAATGGCAGCTTTTTGGGGTGAAAAAAAAAAGATTTCTTTGGTCAGCCAGTCGACGAATCAACAGATTGAATAGCAGAAAATGGCTTTATGGAGGGGTTGTCTGAGGGCTGGCGTGACGCAGCACTAAATAGACGATGAGGTAGGAAATATCGGGCTTTTCTTTTTTCTTGATAGGATAAAGAAAGGCGCAGGAGAAGATTTGTCGTCGAAATGGCGGGCGATATGTGGACAAGCGCGGTAGGAAACGCAGAGTAGGCGGGCGAAGAGAAGCGGGAAAAAAGAAGAAAAAAGGAAGAAAAAAAGAAAAAAAAAGAAGAAAAAAAAAAGAGTGTGTGCTCTAAAAGTCGTCACAGAAGCACAGCTCGGATTGGGTCTCACAGACAGCGCCAGCAATTAGCGATGGTGATGTTATGGCTATAGCGTAGAGGGGCAGCCATGTGCTAATTCCTCAGACAGGAATGGAAAAGTCGGCTTGCTGCAAATAAAAGAAATATGCAGCCACACAAGGCAAAGCAAGCAAGCAGGCTTTTTCTTTTTTTTTTTTGGGGCGGACAGGCGGCGATGGCGATGACGATGATGATGATGATGCGATATTGTGGCTGAAGAGAGAGAAGAAAAAAAGAGAAACAAAAGAAGAGAAAGAAGAGAAGAAGAAGGAGAGAAAGAAAAAGAGAGAAAAAGAGAGAGAAAAAAAGGGTAAGAAAGCTTCCAGGCAAGAGCAGAAATATGATATGACAAAGACAAACGGCCGGAAAACCTGATAGGAAAGAGCCACTCCAGAACTGAGCAATCGCCAAGCCAGGGCAGTATAGTGGCATGGTAAACACGCTTGATTGGTACAATTGAAAGGGCAAGAGCTGCGAAAGAAAACAAAAACGCCGGCCCCAGAACCCATCGAAAGAGCCTCACACTGTGCTGCGGGCCTGCACCTGCTTCTGCGCCAAGTACCCAGTACCCCGCCACTGGCCCACCGCCCCCGCTAGTGGCAGGTACCCTCGACTTCCATATCTTGGCAATAGTGCCAACAACATGAGACGGCACTGTGACCGTTGAGCTCTTCCTTGTACTCCTGTAAGCTCTCATCTAAATTGCATGCCTTCCATAAGTAGCATGTAGTTGGTTAGGGCTTGGGACAAAAAGAGCAGTTACGAAGTCTGTCTTGCCGATGCTGGCTGTAGCTCAGGTAGCTTCTAGTCATCTGCTGTAATGTTGCGGAACACCCGTTTTGTGACGTACCAAGGCCTGTGTTTGGCCCGGAAACAAAGCCTGCCCGTGGCCCCCCGTTTTGCTGTGTGCGTGTGCTTGTTTTCAAATGTTTCTCTCTCGCCACACTGCCTCAAGCACAGATGAAGGGTGTGCCATGTACATACACACACACACACACATACACACATATCTTGCACCACATGCTATTGGCCCGCCAGAAGGCTTTGCTCGGCGAGAGAAAAGGAAGCGTGATTTAGGTACTGCTGTACATATATTGGCAGTGCGTATACATACAACCAGCGCATATATACATAGAGACGTCTGCTATTGAGCCTTGTCTCGTTCTCGGCTTCACGAAGTTCGGAGCCAAACGAAGGCCTATGCTCGAGCCAGGGTTTCTGGCTGGCCATCCTGTCAGCAAGTACCTGTTGTATGCAGTTTGTATGCCTGCGGTACATTGCTTGTCTTCCCTGTTTGCTATATGGCTTCCATCTCAATTCACATCCATGTCCAACATACATGGCCCTGGCCTGGGCAGTCATAGGCTGTCGTCCTGGCCTGTCTTGGCCTGTTGACCTTCTGTATCCGACTCGTGCCCCGAAACAGGTACTTACTTAAGCAGGAACCGCCCGCACCTGCCACTGCCATCACTAACATCATCACACTAACGACTGGCATCGCATGGCGTGTTGAGTACCTGCAATTTGTGCGTGCAGACCTGCTACTTCCTTACTTACACATGTACCATTTGGCGCACATGTGCCCATGTGTGTACTTGATTGAGTACACACTTGCATTGTCTCAATGTGCACACAAATATCAACCCCGTACCTGCCAATCCAGGGAAAGAGTGCAAACTTTTCACTTCTTTCCTCGCCAGAAGACGCACAACTCTGAGAATCACAAAAATAATTTACTTTTTTATTAGGGCACACAATCCGGGGGTGTGGAGGGTATCAAAATTGCCCAGAGAAGCCCTGAAGTGTACCACAATTGCCCTGATATCGCCTAAACTGTACCTCGTCCGTCCACAAACGCCCTGAAATGTCCCTCGCCTTGCCCTGTATCAAGGCCCGCCCGGCTTATCTCCGCCTCCCTTGCCCTCTGAACCCTGACCTGGACCTCCCCTCCCACTCTTTTCTTTGGTGGGGGTTTTGTTGTCTCTTTATCGGGTTCCATTCCATTGCCCCTCCATTTGCATCTGCAATTTTATACTGCATCCATCACGACCGACCGACGACCGACGACCGACGACGGCCACGACAGCGCCGACGATGATTGCTACAACGGGCGCACAGAGCCAGATCATCCCCTGCAATGTGACGGTAATAGTGCAAAATCAACATGCCATATCCAGCCTAGGCTCGACGCTTAAGCTCGACGCTTAAGCTTGGTCCTGGCTGACTCGGTTGTGTGAGCTTAAGCCCAGGAGAGCAGGCCAGAGCCAGAAGCCCAGGAGAGCAGGCCAGAAGCTTAGCAGACAGAAGCCTAGCAGACCAGCAGACCAGAAGCCCAGAAGCCCAGCAGACCAGAAGCCCAGACCAAAAGTCTCGCCGAATTCACTTTCACCACTTCATTTGCCTCGTCCTCGCTTCGCTTTGCACTCAAACAAGAGCCCAGGCCTGGCCCACACACACTCACCTTTTAACCAGCCTTTGCCGATGCCAGTTAGGTCCCTGGTTGAAGTTTCACCGAGTCAAAAAAGCCCCTCCACCCCGGCGTGAGTAATTTTCACTGATGTGTCGTGCCAGCCCACGCCAACATCAGGCCGATTTCAGGTCTAGCCCGGCTAGCGCTCGTTTGCCCTGTTTAAGCTTTCGCGCTGTTGTTCTGGCTGTGGCTGGCTGTGGCTGGCTGGATGGCTTCCTGACTGGCTGGATGGCCGGTTCTCTGACTGGCAGTTCCTCCGTCGTGTCCGAGGCTTCCATGCTGTGTCCCGTACACTATGACAGCAGCACACACGTCCAAGATCAAGATCAAGATCAAGATCAAGCTCAAGCTTAAGGCCCGCGGGCTCTGTGCGGCAGGGCAGAGCATACCAGAACAAGGCAGAGCATCCGGGCTGGCCTGTCGCCTTAGGCCTGAGTCAAGACAAACAAGTCCAGTCTCCTTTTCCGCCCTTTTTCTTTTTTCTTCTATCCCTTTCTTGTCAGAGTAATGCCTCTTGCCCGAGGCAACATGACGTTCGAAACTCTCCCTCCAGGGTCCATTCCACCCTGGAGACGTCGGGACCTTTTTTTTGCCTTCGTTGTACAGACTAACCGCCAGCAGTTTAGTCTCGAGGCTAAACCGCTGGCTGTGGGTTTGCATGTCAAAAGTGACAAGATCGCCTGTTTGTAAGCCAAAGCTAACACGCCACGCCGTGCTATGCCATGCTGGAGCTTACTTGCTTTACCTCATGTTCCCGAAGCCCGACCCATGTTTAAGGGTTGACATGGGCATTTTGCCTGTATTGTGGTATGTGGCACTACATGCACATGTATGTAAGTAACATGCAACTTGTATGTTCTCTCTCTCTCTCTCTCTTTCTCCGTCTCTTACCAGATCCCCGTTGGCCCAGAGGGTCCGGTCCAGCCATGCTGCTGACACCAACCTATGGCATGGCATGGCAGGGCCATCCATCGGTGTTCCAACTGGGACGGCATTTGTGATTTGGAAGATTTCGCCTTGCTGCATAATCAAGCAGCAGGCACACACACGCACTCGTACAATACTACAGACTTGGCGTCCACTGGGTTGTCTCGATCGGGAGATCTTGGTGTAATTGGAGGCGTCGGAGAGCAGAGAGAGCAGAGAGAGCAGAAAATGTAGACTGTACATATGCGACTTGCTCTGTTTGTCTGTTTTGTGCTAACAACTGCAATGCCAAGATTCACTTGCAGCATGTAAAATCACGCTCATGACGATCACGAAACATGTCCGTGTCCGATTTGACTTGACTGGACTCGATACGATACGACTCGACTCGAGACGATACGATATATTTTCGTCGCTGCTCCTCCGACAGGCAAGGAGGCAAAGGGACACTCGTTTCTCTGGCAGACAAAGAGGCCAAGGGACTCTCGTCTCTCCGGCCAGGGCTGCAGTGGCTGAGCAAAAAAAAGAAAAAAAAAACAGCACCACCATGCGTCTCACTCTGCACGTCTAGCCCAGTTGACACCGCTGTATTTAGCCGAAGCCCGCCAAACCGCCTTCCTTTGCCGCTGTGCATGTCGGAGGAGCTCGTCGACCTTGTCTCGTTTGTACCCTTGGAAAGAATCCATCCCTCAGTTGCATGATGCAGGCCCAGACCAGATGTCTCTTGTTCTTCTCTTTTGCTTCGTTGCTCTGGGGTTTTACGTCCGTCATACTCGTGAACCAACTCCGAGGAATGCCGACGTGATCAGCAGGTCGAGGTGCCTTGAGAGTGAGAGAGTGAGAGAGGGTCAGAGAGAGAGAGAGAGAAGAAGAAGAGACACATCACCCATGCCAAGCCAGGCATAAGGCACCCCCAAACCAAACACAGAGAGAAGAGAGAAAACAGGCCGCTGTGAAACTATTCAACCCTCTGTTGCTCATAGGGAAACAATGTTAGGCATCTGCCTGCAGCTTTGTTTCATTTCTCTGGGTCGAAACGTTGAGGATGCGCCAATATTCAACAAAGCCTGCCCTGCTTCTGCGGGCAATTTTTTTCTTCTTTTTTTTTTTGCGGCTCCATGCGCGGTGAAGCTTTGCTGGCTTTTCTTTGTGAGCTTTCCGTTGTCCGACGTCCGATCCGAGGGTCTGTCTGTCTGTCTGTCTTTTTTTGCCTCCTACAAGGCATAATGTCGGTCAAGGCAAGGTGAGCTCTTTTGGCCTTCGTCTTCACTGGTTGATTGGCTGCGCTACAGAGGACGAGGACAGAACCGGCGGCCATCCTGCTTAGAGCTATGGGCAGTTCTAGACGCATTGTCGGTGCTTGTATCTAATTTTGAACATTGGAGCTAAGCCTAACTAACGACGCACGCACATAGATATGGATAAGGATGGATGCACATGTTGCGGCAGCGGCCACGCAGAAAAGGAAGAAAGACGGCAAAAAAAAAGAAGAGAGGAAGAGGAATCAGGACGGCGTGTGAGAGAGAAGGCAGAGGCGAACGCAGGGAGGCCACAACGAAGGCCGACAAGGAAAGCTCTCCTTGGTCTTTGGCTTTGCATTGCAGCTGCAGGTCTCGCTGCAGATTGGCTATGCAGAGTGCCCCTCTTGGATGCTACGGTGGGGTGATTTCACAGAACACAGATCACAGACTTGTGGGCTGGTGGACTGGTGGACTGGTGGACTGGTGGGCTGGTGTGGGTTTGGCGTTGGCTTCCAACGGGTCTCTGGGTCTGGCAGTGGGACAGAGCGAGAGCCCGCCCGCAGAGCACCAGGTTGCCTTTCTTCTAGGGTCTGCATTGGAAGTGGTCAGACATGGCCGGCCTTCTGACTTGTTGGCTGTCCTGTCCTCGACGGGCCTCGTTTCCCATCCTCCCTTCTGGTCGGCGTGCGCTTGTAGGGAAAGCTGGACTTGTCTTGCTGCAACGAGGCCACTGTCCTGTCAGCTTTGTAGCCGCCAGCCAGCCGCCTGGTTTCGCTGTTGATTTGTCTTGCCTTTTCCTGCTGCTGCTGCTGCTGCTTATCGCTAGCCCTCGGGCCTTTCTTTCTTCGCTAGGCCTTCCTCTCTTCCTTTCTGTTCTGTTCTTTTCTTTTTCCTTCTTCTTCCTCTTTGGCCGTCCCACACCTTTATGCACGTGCACGGACTTGGACGTTCTTGTGTTGTCTCAATCCTTTTTTCCTTTCTTTCTGCAAAGTCCAAGATTGCGAGCAGCAGCAAAAAGACACGTCAATGACGCCATACCAGCAGGGATACAGAGCCTTTGGTCCAAGCGACCATGGGCCGGCCAATCACTGGCCGGGCGAGGGAAGTGGAGGGATTTTCCTTCTTTTCCTTTCCTGCTGTGCCTCGAGCGGAGGAAGAGCAAGAAGAGCAAGAAGAGCGCAGGCTTTTCTCTCGTCTTCGCCTGTCTGGTCTGCATTGTTCTGGGCCTTTGGCTCTGCTGAAACAACCACAGCGCAGGGCATGTTTGATGCTGCAAGACGACCGATGGAAGAGCCACACACAAAGACTGACTGTCTGCAGCCTTGATCCACAACCCTGGGCCTGGCCACAACCCTGGGGCCTGGCCACACAAACGCCCAGTGAAGTTGGTTCTGGCCGTTGTTGGCTGAAACCGCCGACAGAAACAGAGACAAAGAGTTGCCCTACTTTCCCTCCTTTGTTTCCAGGGCGCCACTGGCCCGTTGGGATGGCCCTTGTTGTCCATCGTTCTCTGGAGCTAAAGACGAGACTAAACTAAACGGCTCAAGCCCGAGACTAACGTTGTGTGTGTGACGCTTTTCATTGGGAGCGTTCGCTGTCGGTATCGCTGTCGGTGTGCCCAGGTGAGGCAGAGGCAGGGATGGCGCCGGTTACTAAGCACAATCTTGCCCAAGTCTTGCTTCGTGCTGTTCGTCGTGGGCCGCGAAGCCTAATTACAGGCTCGAGCTTTCTTGGTGGTGCAGTTGTCCTGCTGGCCCCGGCCCAAGTCGGAGAGGCCCGGCCCGGCGAGGGTAGGCAGAGCAGATCAGACCAGACCAGACCAGCCAGCGCAGAAACTACAAGGCAAACAAGTCACCACTATGTCGTGATATTTCCTTTTTTTTTCTTTTCCTTCTCGCCCTGCATTCCTCGTTGATTCTTCTAGAACTCCCGCCAGCGCCCGTCGCCTGCCCGCTGATTGGCTGCTTATCGAGGGCTTCTTTGTTCGTCTGACCTCGAGCTTGACGTCACACTGCATGAAACAGGAGGAAAAAAATAGGAAAAAAAGAAAAGGGATTTTTACTAAATTTAGGCGTTGAGTCATACACACATTGAAACAGGCTAAACAATTTCCAGCAGGGACAACCACAAAGCAAGGTGGTTGAAAAATTGGTAAATATTAAAGAGAAGAGAATTTGCAGCCGTGGCCTTTGTTGGTATTTTGTGTATGGGGGACTTTCTGGTGTTATCTACAGGGTTGGGATATAAAGAAAAGGGGGTTGTAGAATAGAAAAAAGGGATGGATAATAGAAAAGAAGAAGTGAAGGTAGCGGCCGGCAAGGCAAGACCTGCGAAGGATATTGGACAAAAGAAAAGTGTAAAAGAAAAAGGTATAAAAAGAAGAAATAAAGAAAATAGACGGAGAAGAGAATGCCGCGGATGGACGCGGGGAAAATGAGCGTAGAAGAAGAAGTAGAAGAATAGTAAACAAAAGAAAAAAAGAGCCCGCCCGTTCTTCGCGCCGCCTTACACCAGCCCGAACACGCCCACCACCGCCGCAGCACCGACAACAGCCCACTGCTGCGCGCCGCCGACCGCCGTAGTCCGGCGCGCGCCAGCCGTCTGCACCGTGCCGTTGCGCAGCGCGCCCGAGCTAGCCAGCGCCGCGCCCGAGGCCGACGCCGAAGCAGCAGCCGCCGCCGCGTCGCCGCCGTCGGCTACAGCACCAGGGACGCCGGGTGCGGTGTCGCTGGCTGCGCTGTCGCCAGCGCCGTAGATGGGGCCGGCGGGGGCCGGGGCTGCGGCGGGTGCGGTGCTGGCTGCGGGCGTGTCGGTAGGCGTGGATGCTGCGGGAGAGGTGGTTTTGGGTTTGGCGCTGGTGGGGGCGCTGCTGGTGGTGGTGGTGGGAGTAGGAGTGTGCGTTTTGCGCGGCGTGGTGGTCGCCGATGCGGTCGGCTTCTTGGCGGGTGTGGTCTCGGTCGAGTCCGCCTCGGAAGCAGTTTTGTGCGCAGCGCCAGAGGTAGTCGTGGCGGTCTCGTGATCGTCGTCGTCGGTCTCCGCGGCGTCGGTCGGCTCGGAAGTCTTCGCGTGCTCGTGGCCCGAGGTGGTCGTGGTGGAGGTCTCGGCGTCGTCGGTCTTGGTGGCTGCGTGCGTGGTCGTGCGCGCCGCCGTCGAGGCCGTGGTCGTCGCCACTACGGCAGGCTTGCACAGGCCCGTGACATCGGCAGGCGTCATGCCGTTGCCGAGGCTGACCAGCTCCTCGCCGCAGTTGTCGTACGGCGCCAGGTAGGCGTGGTGGTTGTCGGCGTCGAACACGGCGTACACGCTGCGCAGGAAGGTGTCGCCCAGCAGCGTAAAGTCCGTGCTGGGGACCAGGCCCAGCCAGCACGTGGGCGGCGTGGTGCTCAGCGTGCGCACCATCTCGTGGTACGGCACGTGGATGGTCACGCCGTTGAAGGCAAAGTTGACGCTGCCCTCGGCCTTGGCCATGGCGCAGTCGACGGCGTAGAAGCCGTTGGAGCTGACGCCCTCGCTGGCGCCAAAGTCGGCGGCAATGGCATCAGCCACCTTGGGCGGGAGCAGCGTCAGCGTGGCGCCCGAGTCGAGGAAGGCCGGGATGTCGGAGCCGTCGTAGGCGTCGGAAACGTCGCCGTCGGGCGTGGTCAGTGTGATGTTCTCCATCTGCACCCAGTAGCGCGGCACGCCGTCGGGGGCCTCGGAGGCCGGGATGATGGGCAGCTGGGCCAGCGGGCCCGAGAACTTGGCCGTGTCGACGCCGCCAAACACCAGCACGCCCTCTTCGTTGTCCTTGGCGCCGAGCCCGATGGAAAAGGTGCGCGAGTGCGTGACGTTCTGGTCGGCCAGCTCGTCGATGAAGTTCTTGTACGTGGTGGTCGTGCCGGCGCCGTAGCCCATGCCTAGGATACCGGCAAACTGGTCCTCGGTGCTGTCGGCCACGCCGAACTGCACGCCGGCCATGGTGGCCGAGTCACCCATGCCGATGCTGTCGGAGAAGTACGTGACGTTGGCGGCGCCAATGCCGTAGCGGAGGTTCTTGCTTTCGTCGAGCCCGTCGGCCGTCGACGAGGTGTCCGGGTCGTAGATCCCGACAGCCTCGCAGAAGACCTTGTCGCCGGCCGTCAGCGTGTTGCACGACGGGTTCACCCACAGCTCGAACGAGCCAGTGTCAATTTGTACATAGATGGGCTGAGGGGGCGTGCCAAAGTCAACTAGATGGAGCAAAGGGAGAACGCGGAGTTCGGGAAAAAAGTCAGTCTCTGTTGTTTCTGGTCTTGTGGAGGGGGACACGCTGAGAGGGGGGGAGGGTCGGCCCGGGTCTCTGTAGGGTCTGCGTATCTATCAAAGATAGGGGGACGCTCTTGGAGAGACTCGGAGCGGCGCTTCCCCTCTGCCATGTCCGCCGGGAATCTGTCTGCCTGAAAAGAAAAGAAAAAAAAGCCTGTTTCCCGCCTCTTTCTGTCCCTTGGTGTGTGGTAAAATCGAGGCCCTGCCCCTCCTCCTCTTTCTCCGGTCTACAGAGCAAAGAGTAGGCCGGACTCCTTCGCCTGCGAAGCATCCGTGCCAAGAAGACTCACCACGACGCGCAGGGCTCGCCTGGAGCTCGCGCATCGTCGGTTCGCTCACTTCTTGTCCTCTTTACCACGACAGCCGCCGCAAGATATTAGTGTGAAAGTTCCAACAAGGCAAAAAGGCAACCCCCACAAAGCCGCTGGCCAGGCAAACAGCAACACAACACAGCACAACGACAAAGCAAATACACAGAGGGGTGGAAAGCAAAGGGGCTCTACTTACGTTGAGCGTAGTACGCAACATCGGATCGGTTGGCGATGGCCACCGAGATGGCCTTGTCGCCCTCGCGCTTCTGCAGCTTGTCCAGCGCCTGGTCAACCTCAGAGCTGCCACGGCGCTGGAGGCCGGGCTTCTCGGCGCGGATGACGGGCATCTTGAGCACGCCGTCAGACGTGCGGCGCACCTTGCGGCCGTACTCGGCGCGGCGGCGCACCGGAGCGTCGTAGTGCTTGACGGGCACATTCTCGTCCTCCGTCGGGGGCCGCAGAGTGACGGTGTGCTCGTCGGAAGCCACATGCTGGCGCTTGTCGTTATACTGCTTGACAGGGACATTCTCGCCTTCGGTCGGGGGCCGCAGGGTGACGGAGTGTTTGCCAGTGGCCACGTGCTGGCGCTTGGCCGAGCCGCCGATCGCAACGGGCAGGGTAATGGAAAAGGCCGAGCCGTCGGCGACAGTGCCGGTGGGCAGGGAGCGCTTGGCCTTGCCGCCGTGGGAGACGGGCACATGCAGGTGCAGGTCGGGCGACGAGCTCAGGGTCGAGGCTTCGCGCTTGGACGAGGGCGTCTTGATCAGCGGGAGCGTGATCTTGAACAGACTATCCGGGTCGTCGCTAATAACCGGCAGTCCACGGGAGTCGAGGGATACGGGGAGAGTCACCTCAAAGACGTCGGCCGGATCGCTGTCGACGGGAAGACCGCGGTCCTCCACGACCTGGAACTGGGCGGGCAGCTCGATGACGCCGTCGTTAGCGCCAGAGGGAGAGCGCTTGGTGCTGCCCTTTACGGTCGGCAGCGAGATCTTAAAAAGCGCATCGGGGTCCGAGTCAATCACCGGTAGTCCGCGCTTCTGCTTGGCAGTGATGGGAATGGTGATCTTGTAGAGGGCGTCGGGGTCGCCGTTGACAACTGGAAGTCCGCGCGGGGCGTTGTTGTCGCTGCGCACGAGGGTAATCTTGAACTCGGGTGCAGATTCCGAGTCGCGGGTCTCAAGCCCGCGGCCGTTCAGGGCCACGGGCAGGGTGACGGTCAGGACGTCGTCGGGCACTACCGGTAAGGCGCGGTCGCGGAACTTGGCGGAGTGCACGAGGCTGCGTTTTTCGTCGTCGGACTGGATGGCGGGGGCATTCTCAGCCTCCCTCGGGATCACAGGTGTGTCACGGGCCTTGATGACCTCGTAGGGGATTCTGGGAGCGGCAGCACCTTCACGGGCTACAATGTTGCTGTCGGCGCCACTGTCGAAAAGCTGTGGCCAGGCAGAGGCCAATGGGGCGGCGGCTAGCGAGAGAAACAAGAGGCTGTAGCGGGCCATCTTGAGAGAAGTGGCGGTGGGTGGCAGTGGGTGGCACTGACGGTGGTGTGGTGGCTCTCGGGGGGAGGGGAAAGGAGGGTGAGGGGGAGAGGGAGAGAGTGAGGGAGAGTAAAGAGAGAGTGAGGGAAAGAAGAGAACGACAACAAGTCCAAAGACGAAACCAGCGTGCTGAATAAAAGCGTATATAAAGAAAGGAACAAACACGCGCAAACACACCAAAATAACAGCAGCAAACAAAGCCAAGAGCAAAACAGACGTTGTTGCGTGTTTCAAAGCAAATAGGGCACAGAAATAAGACGCAAAACAACACAACTTGAGAGAAGAAGAGAGAGAAAGAAGGGAACCTGGAAACCACACAGACGAGACGAAAGGACGTGGTAAAAAGAGGCACAGGACGAAGCCCACACACAGCCCCTCAGAGCAACTGGAAACAAGGAGTCGTCCAGGGCCTTTTTCTGTGACAGTACAAAGTGCCACAGAGACAGAGCATCAATCACTGGTTTGGTTTGGCTGCAAAAGCCAATGGGCTGTCTGAGCTGAAGCCCCAGCCAAGAGACGCAGGAAGAAGAGGCGTCAATGGTGGCCAGCCGGCCTCCAGATCCATCAGGGGCAAAACAAGAGGGCGCTCAAGCCATTGGCGCCCAGCAATATTGACAGGCAATTAGAAGGTAGGACAAGGGGGGAGGGGGGATATGGCATAGTCTTGGCTAGACTGGGGGCATGCCGGGGACAAGGGTGTTATCCGAACTTGGCGTTGGGAATAGGGCTCAGCACGTACTGGCGAGACAGAGAGACAGACAGACAGGCAGAAACAGTTCAAGACAAGACAAGACAAGACAAGACAGGACCGGGGACAAAACTTGGCTTGTGGCTGTCACCAGAGGCAGGGAAGAGGTGAAGAACGAGCAGACAAAAATAACCCTCACAGGCTCACAGACTCAAACTCAGACTCAGACCCCCACTCCTGCGCATCTCAGGCCCTTCTCTAGCCTCTTCTGGCTTCTCTGTACGGGCTGCTGTGCTCGTCTGTCCCGTCCTGCTGGCTGTAGTCCCGTCCTGCTGGCTGTAGTCCCAAAGCCCACGGCGAGCCGCCAGCCAAATCTCGCCAGAATCAAAGGGGCCTCATCGAAGCAAATCCTAAGGCTCGGTTGATTTGATCGCCTTGTGCGTTTGCCTCAGTTTGGTGATCGTCGTGTTTCAGACGAGCCAGGGGGTGAAAGGGAGAGAATAAGGCGGCGAATAAAGGAAGCAGAGAGAGAAAAGAAACAAAGGGATGGGAGCAGAAGCGTGGACCCTGTTGTGGTCCCTCTGTCCCGCTGCTTGTACGTGCAAAGGCGGTGAGTGCAGAGCCCCGCTTTTTCGCGATTCTGCCATACGGCCTTGGGGGGCGGGCGGCTTCGCTTCTCTGCCCTCCTCCTCGCCTCTGCAAGTACTTGGTACCTAGACAGCAAGCCCTTATCTTGACTCGCAGCCCGCTGCGAACGCCTCCGGCTGGTGGTTCCTGGCTTCTGTTCTGGTTTCCTGCTTGGCTCGTGATGCCCCCGACAGATCAGACGAGAGAGTCTCTGAGAACGAACAGACGAGAGAGCTTCTGAGAAAGATCAAGCGGGGCTGGATCATTAAGCAGAGGCCAGGGAGACAACAGAGAGAAAAGAGGGATGGGCCCTTCTGAACTAAGCTCTTAAACCTCACCTCACGTCATGATCATACAGCCGTGCCTGTTGCTGCTCCGCCGCCGTCGCCGCCATGGCACCCTGCTTCTGCTCAGTGTCGTGCTGCTGCTCGTGATCGTCCTCTCGCAGGTCGCTGTGGTTCGCACTGCTGTTGGGATTGCAATGCCGCCCTGGCCGTCGTCTGCAGGTCCGCCATCACCCTCTTCCTTCCAGGACCAGGAGAGCGATCCTTCAATATCAAATGCCAAGGGGGCACCACCAATACCCGGCGACACCAACCCCAAAGAAGACTGGGTTGCGAGAACCAGCCTCATCCTACCGCAGTACGAGTATCCAGCAATTTTATCTGAGGACTCCCCTCCTGCAGAAGATGATACTGTTGGCTCCGACGAGCCCACTTCACCGAGGCCAGTCACTGACGAGTCCAAGCTCGCCATTGTAACCTTTCTAGACAATGTAATCAAACAAGATCACTCAGATGACGACGACGAGGACC
The DNA here is from genome assembly GCA_038407185.1 of Chalaropsis ovoidea. Taxonomy (NCBI): domain Eukaryota; kingdom Fungi; phylum Ascomycota; class Sordariomycetes; order Microascales; family Ceratocystidaceae; genus Chalaropsis; species Chalaropsis ovoidea. Next base: position 10,461 of record JAXHKQ010000166.1, on the reverse strand, counting down.
ACTACTTCACAAACGTGCGCATGCTAACTTACCAGCTGCTGCATGACAACAAAACTGCCATTCGCGCCCAGAGACGCCCGTACATATCTTGGGTCGTGGCGGTCAGCAGCCGGGTATCTACCACCAAGCGTGTCCAGCTCACAGCCGACGGGGCCCATGTAGTCGAAATCGCCGACATGCCCGGCGCGGCGGCGCTCAACACGGGCGACGCGCGCTGGGCCCATGTCATAAGCAAGCTGCGCCTGTTCGAGTGGACGCAATATGCGCGCGTGCTCTTTCTTGATGCCGACACGGTGCTGCGCGGCCCTGTTGACGACCTGTTTTATACGTCTGAAGCCGTGTATCCGCGGCGCACGAACCAAGCCCGTGCCTCCAACGGACAGCCGCGCATGCCACCCGAGTTTGTGTTTGTTGCGCGGCCGGACCTGGCCTACCTGGACAGCCAATCCCGCTTGTATCCCGATGACCCGATGCTGACAGCCGCATACTTTAACGCTGGATTCTGGCTGGCAGCACCAGACAGGCACATGTTTGAGTTTCTCAAGGGCCTGATGGAAATGGAGGTTCGGCCTTTCAGCACCAATCTGCCCGAGCAGAATCTTCTCAACTATGCCTTTCGTCACTGCGACTATTTCCAGGACCAGCATCTGCATTGCAAGACCGGCGGTCCGCTCGGCCCCATGCCGTGGGCCAAGGCCGAGTCGCTATGGAGCTCAAACCGGCCGAGTCTGAAAGACTATGCGTTCGGCGTGCGGGCTCTGCACTACAAGGGCTGGGAAATGCCGGCAGATTGGCCGCTGCGGACGCTCTGGGAGGAGGTTCGGGATGAGACGATGGCAAAGCTGGGGTTGTGATGAGACGAAGCAAAGCTGGGGTTGTGATGAGACGAAGCAAAGCTGGGGTTGTGATGAGACGAAGCAAAGCTGGGGTTGTGATGAGACGAAGCAAAGCTGGGGCTGTGATGAGACGAAGCAAAGCTGGGGGTTGTGATGATACAACAGTAAAGATGGCATTGCGATAGAGGCTCGTTGGCAGTCGGATCTGTTTGCTTTATCGAGAGAGATGAATATAATCAGGGTGCAAGTGGCATATTCGGTGTGATGTCTCGGTGTGGTGTCATGTTTCGCTATAGTGTGTTGGTTACCGTGTCTCTGTGTGGTGACACGGCAAGAGACTGGTGCCTTCTCATACGCCAACCAATTCTGCCGCACAAGATACCGTGGCAGAAAACACTTTAGCAAAAATCTTTGTGCGTTTGTTCAATTTTCTGCCACCGCCTTTGGCCCGTACGTGGTCGACGCGCACCTTCCGGATTGATGTCTCAGAGCGGGGCAGACACGGCCCCACCTCACGGTGCCTCTGTAGTGCGTGTTTGTTGGATACACCTGTGGCCTGTTTGCAGGCAACTCTTGGCATCTGCTTATGCTAAGAGCCCTAATTTGTCACCAAGTCCCGGTCGTTTGCTCTTCAAACGGGAGTTTTTGTGTGCCTTAGGGTTACCATAACAACTAGGGTTCACCATTTAAACAACAATTGTCGCGATAACTCCAACGCCGCAACGCGCCTGCCTCTATCCAACTCTTAAGCGCTTGCCTGGTTTTAATGTGGTTGTCGCACACATAAATAATTATCAAATTTTTTTCCAGCTGTTGAACTATTGCTTCCCTTGGATTTTTCTTTCGCTTTGCTTCAGCCATTGACCAATTGTCGCCATCTTTGTTTGATCAGCTCAGGTTCAGATTTCCTCCTAGTGCATCCTCTTCCTCGCTTTTAAGCCTGCTGGGACCGCTACTATAGATGTCGGAGGATATCTACTCCACCCCGCCGCCAAGGAGCCGCGCACGGAATCTCTGCGCCATCGAAGATACCCCGGATCCGGACTGGTCGTCAAGCTCGGACACTGATTCTCCAGCTGCCTCTCTGCCGGCGCCGGTCTTGCCGCGATCCAAAGCGGGGGCGCGGTTCACCGTTTGCGAACAAGAGTCTACCGAGACCAGCGAAGGCAGCAACGGCAACAGCAACAGCAACAGCAATAGCAATGGCGAGGACGAGGACGAGCGCGACATTCCCACACAGTGTCTGGAGATTCTGCAGCGCATGTTGACGACCGGGTACGCGTCTACCACAGCCCCGTACAAGTGCTTCCCGGATCTGTGGACCGCCAACCAGAAACCCGCCGACTCGCGCGACATCTATGCGCGCTTCTGGCACAAGGGCGGGCTGGAGGCCTATTTTGCCCTGTGGCGCACAACATACGAGCCCGACAAGGGCCACACAGCCGCCGACTCGCGCGTCATTGGGCTGCTGGGACAGCTCAAGGCTGACCAGATCGACAGTATTATTGCCTCTGTCAAGGATACTCCGGTTGACGAATCGGTGCACCATATTCTGCAGCTGATCTACACGGGAAAGGCCCGGTATATGGCGCATATACCGCTGTTAACGGCACTGGACCTGCCGAGTGCATTTGGCGATTACAATCCCCCACAGACAGCGCTGTATCAGTTCATACCTGCAGATGTGATACGAAAGCGGGCATTAGATGAGAACGCTCCCAATGATAGTGAGTCGAGCAGCACAACACAAGACCAGCCTGCCTGGCATTTTCTTGCCATGTACTCCTGTATGTAGTCTTACTAATCCTATCGCAGAGTACATGGTGGATGAGCTTGCTGAGCGACGGCGATGAGCCGAAGCAACAGAAGCGGCCAGGCAAAGGGTGCGGGAAACCAGACGAGCCTTGAAGGCTGCTGCTGCTGCTACTGCTACTGCTAGTAGTGCCCATGACCAAGGGGACCATGCATCCAGCAATGCAGCCAGCGTCATAGCCGTTTCGCCTCCGATACAACCGCTGAAAAAGAAAGTTGCATACAGTCGAGACTCGAGTTTTACGCCTACCAATGGGCTGGCTAGTCGTTCGCGACAAAGTATAGGAGGAGGAGGAGGAGGAGGAGGTAAAATGACAACCCCACTCGCAGCAGACTCGCCGCCCAGGCAAACCAGCTACAGCAACACCTCCAGGACAAGCGCTACACCCACCAGCCTCGGCAATGTCCCCGTATCACAAGTGCGCAGGGTGTTTTCAAAGGTAATCAGCCAGCAAATCGTCACCCTCAACAAGGTCCCCGTATCACGAGTGCGTAAGGTGTTTTCAACGATGCTCAGCCAGCAAATCGTCATCAGCCCCGGCACACGCAACACACCGCCTGTTGCCAGCATCAAAATCACCGAGGAAAGCGGTATCGGACCTTACTGCCCCGCTGGCTACGCCCTGGAGATGCAGCTCTCGCACACAGGCGTGGCCTACGTGGCATCGCAGGCCTTTGGGCTCTTTGTGCACCGCGAGGACGACCGCTGGGTCATCCTGCAGCCCAGCGGGATGAAAATGGTGGCCCACCAGCTTGTGGTGCAGGGCCCCGGCGAGAACGGGCTGCGCACCGTGCTGGGCCCGATGCTGGCCGAGGCGGTCATGCACAGCGAGCAGGCGCAGTCCCGGGCTAGTGATCTGGTGCCGTCGGTGGAACTGAAGCTAGTTTCAACGGCGGCGTCGACGTTGAAGATGCCGTTGGAGCTGAGCCGCGGAATGGAGATTGTCAATTTGCTGTTTGACGATTAGATGGAGGGGGGGTGAGATGGGAGATGGGAGGCTTGGTATATCAGAGCGTGGGATATATGAAAAGAAGGAGAATAAACCTGATAGCAAACAAGGCGTCTCTCTATGTTGAATGGGAACAAAAAAAGGCAGCAAAAGAAAACACGTCAAAAATGTAAACTGCGAGCTCCGATACGGGGAATCGAACCCCGGCCTTCTCGGTGAGAGCGAGATATCCTAACCCCTAGACTATATCGGATGTAATGGTGTTCTTGAAAAGCGGAGGACATATTATAGCCAATGAACCTATAGCAAAACTAAGGTGTCACTTCCCAAGAACCTGCCGCCGACGACAGCCCAGATCTCTCGTATCTGCTGGTGTTGCAAGGGACACACGGCTGGCTATAGGCCGAGCGACACTCAATATCAAGGACAAGCAAGCAGTTTACGAGTGGCGGGCCTCCCCCCCGCTTATAGCAAGGCCTGACCGGGGCGGAGAAGACCCTGTGCTACTACCACGTGCTATAAATAGACGTGCATGTAAGTGTGGGGTTGGGTGCCGGACTTGGGGAGCATAAAGTTCCCGCTCGCGAGCGTGAGATACCGTCAAGCTGGGCTCTGGCTGGGCTCTGGCTGGGCTCTGGCCGCGCCTCATGCAGTCAGCTACGGAGCTCCGAAGGCCACTGGCCGCCCAATCCGTGAGCTAGTTTTGCTGCTGACAGCATGGAATTACATCATTGAGACAGATGCAGGGCGAACAGACACATGCACTCACTCACACACACCGAGATCGACACGGACAGAAAAAAAATAAGGTGTACATCCAAGTCAACAGCTACTGTCTTATCCCAGCGCAGTTAAGCATAACATGTTCTCATCAGCGCATCCGTACATGCATGTGTGCATGTACATACATACATATCGGCCCTACGGTGGATACGAGATTGCTGCATTGCATTATCGCACTGTCACCACGACGAAGAAAAAAGAAAGCCACAGCCAGCGGTCCTCGGGCTGGCGTCGATCACCTGCCAGGCTGGCCAGGCTGGCCGGGTGGGCTGTTGACAGCAGACCAAAGTCACCGCTGCGGCCAATCAGCGTGCATGCATAGTCAGACGGAGCTGAATACCGTGGGGTTTCTTGGCCTTGCTGTACGTCCGTCTTTCGTGAGGAGTTCGGGCAGAGCAAGTTTTCTTTTTCTCCTTCGGGCAAGACAGGCCAGGCCTTTTCTCTGGTTCAGCTGAGAGTTGCCCAGGTTTGCCGGAGGGGCGATGATATAAATATCGCTGGGCTGCCGGACTGGATGGTCGATGGAGAGAGGCACTTCACTTGGCCTTGCCTATCAGCAGTTCTCGACAGTTCCGGATTCCTTGTGACATTTGTCTTCTCCGTTTTTCCTCTTCTTTTCAAACGAACACGTACCAGTTGCTTTGCATCTTTTTGCCATCATGCTTTTCGCCTATGTGCTCTCGGTGGTGCTGGCCGTTGCCCAGCCGGGGTTGACGCACCCCGGAATGAAGAAGGTGTTGTCCGAGATCCGGGAAATATCGGCCCGCTCCACCACGTCGACCGACTCGACTGTAAGTGTGAACCCGAAGCCGTCAGAGTGAGATACCGAGAAAATGCACCGACACTAACGTGGGCCAGGAACTCATCGGAGACTTGGTCGCGCTCACCGACGACGAGCTGACGCCCACCGGCGCGCTCATCAAGGCCATCATTCTCAACCAGGCAGACCCCGAGTCTTCTGAGGCCGACACGCCCAACGTTGCCGACATCACGTCGGCTGCATGCAAGGAAGACACGTGCTGCATCTGGTCCCACATGGCCGACGAGATGCACACGCTCTTCTCGAGCCCGTCGGGCCGCTGCACCAAGTGGGCGCGCTTTGCCATCCGGCTCGGCTTCCACGACGCCGGAGCATGGGACAAGTTCTCGCCGGCGGGCGGAGCCGACGGCTCGATTGTGCTCGCAGCCGAAGAGCGCGGGCGGCGCGAGAACGGCGGCCTGCTGGACATGATCTTGCAGATCGAGGTGTGGTACCAGAAGTACCACGACGACCTGGGCTACAGCGCCGTGACCATGGCCGACATGATCCAGCTGGCCTCCAACGTGGCCACGGTCACGTGCCCGCTAGGCCCGCGCGTGCGCACGTTTGTCGGACGCAAAGACAGCGCCGAGCCGGCGCCCTTGGATAAGCTGCCGAGCCCCTTCGCCTCGGCCGAGGACCTGATCCAGATGTTTGCGGACAAGACGATTGGGTCGCGCGGGCTGGTGGCGCTGGTGGGCGCGCACACGACGAGCCAGCAGACGACGATCGACCTGGAGCGGCACCTGGACCCCCAGGACTCGACGCCCGGCGTGTGGGACACGCTGTACTACAAGCAGACGCTGGTGAAGGACGCGCCGCCGCGAGTGTTCCGCTTCGAGAGCGACGTGAACCTTGCCATGCATGGGCAGACTCGAGGCGACTTCCAGGCGTTTGCAGGCAAGAATGGACAGGCGCTATGGAACAGGGTGAGTTGAGTTGGGAGGAGAGAGGAGAGAGAGCGAGAGAGGAGTCAGAGAGGAGAGAGGATGCGCCGGGGTTCATGATTTGAATTAACCCTATTTGATTTTGTGTGTCCGACACACGGCTGATCTGCGGCTGATTACCCACTCCGGTGTGGGCCCTCGGCTGATCACTGGCTAATGTCTAACCAGACTCCGGGGTTCGGTCAACAAACCGACTCTCTGGTTATGAACTTCCCAAAACGTGGTGGTGACGAAAAAACCCGACTGACTCAATGTTTCATTTAGGACTATGCGCGTGAGTACGTGCGCATGTCGCTTCTGGGAGTCAACAACATCAACGACCTCCAGGAATGCACCAAGGTTCTGCCTCAGGCCATCAGGGGTCATGGAGGCCATCGTACCGGCTCCGGCAAGACGCTCAGCTCGACAGGCACCCCTCAGTCAGATGCCAGCCCCAGCGCGGCCCCAGGCTTGACTTCAGACCTAGACTGGACGCCGCCGGACCAAGCCAAGATTGACGAGTGGTTGGAGACAGTTGGCATGAACGTCTCGAATAAAGCCGTGGGCCAAAAGCTGGCGGACGGCGAGACGGTCGACAGCGTGTGAGGATGAGGATGAGGATGAGGATGGGGGATAGGAAGAGAAGACTCCTGTGGGATGTCAATCGTGTCCTGTTCATGTTTTCGGCGGGCAGACATGTGTGGTGGTATTCCAAACGGCAGCTCTGGCCAAGGGATCGGCTTTATCAAGCGATGGCCCTATGGAAGGGAGAGGAAGCAGGAAGCAGGAAGAAAGAGTACCGGTTTTTGACAGGATGGCGGTGCCAGGATAGGCGGGATTTGGAGTTGGAGCGGGCCATAAAGATGTGAGATGTGTACATACCGTGGGCCCAGTTGAGGCTGTTGTTGATATAGAGAAGTGCCTTTGTACGTAATGACGAAAGTATATAGAAGAGAGATAAGATAGGAGATAGCGATAAGAGATAAGATTGCGGTACCTTCCTTAATTGAACATGACGTCACGGCCACGGTCAACAGCATATGGGCAGATCGTGCAAAGGCCCGCGGCCGATTGTGAGAGACAGCCTGCCTCAACAGATGGCAGTTGCATTTGTTCTGCTCTCCACTGCTGCTCGGATCACGCTCGGTTATCGAAGGCAAGGAGGGAAAACGCAGATGACTAAGCGAAAAAGGGGTTCATATTTCAAGCCGGGGGCGCTACCGTTGCCATGTACGGCCGAAGGCGGCCAAGGGAGAGACAGGGCGCCAAAGAAGCAAGAAGAAAAGGGAAAAAGGGAAAAAGGGAGCGCGAAGGAGAGCAGAGGAGGGGGGCTCTGGCTGTACGGCCCTTGGGAGTGTGCGTGCCAAGAGATGTGACGGGACTCAATAAGGGTGTAAGGGGCAGCAAAAGGGAACAGGGCTAGGCATATACATGTGTGCGAGGACCAACGACAAGGAGGGAAAAGAACCGGGAAAAAAGTGAAAAAAATGAAAAAAATCCGAGGCTCCCCCGGGCAACTCTCGACTCGACTCGGCCTAGGACGTGACCACTGACGTGAACAGGAGCACATTAGAGCACTGGAACACGGTGTGATGTGCAGGATGCATGATGGATGATGGGTGGCCTTTTGTCGGGGGTCTTGCATGTGGCCCGTTGACTGTAATGACGTGTGGTGGCGGCCGCGAAGAGCCAAAGCAGACGAGGGCAGAAAGTCGCTCTTGTCTCCTGAGGCGCGTCCTCTCGTCTCTCTCTTCCTCCTGCTGTAGTGCTGTGTCTTGTCTCTTTTGCTCGCCCTCCCTTGTGGGTTCCATCCTCCTCCTCCTGCCCCGGTCCCGGCGCCGGCAGCACGCACATCACACACAGCACCGTCACATTCCCTCTCGAGTTAACACATTTTCCACATATTTTGGCCCGTCTTCTTGTATGTTTTCTCTCGCTTGCTGTCCAGTGCAGCGCGGCACATGCAAGTGGCTGCAGCGCGGCACACTGTACTGCACTGTGCATTGTGCACTGTGCGCACGTCACATTCACCCTATCACTTCACCTGTGGCTTGACCTTCGATAAGCCCGCCCTTCTCGCCGCCCCCTTCTTTTCTCTTGCTGCATAGAGGGAGAGTCTTCTTTGTCTGTCTGGGCTGTCATGTTTTAGTACAGTTCGTTTTGCAGCTTGCCGGATAATTCTGGCCCATTCTGACCCCGCGTGATGTGACGTCTTTAGCGGCGAGACCAGCACCAGTTGGCCGTGAAGTGCAGAGGACAGTAGACAAGACCCCTCTGGCGTAGTCCCAGTGCAGCCCCATCCTTTGAGCCTCGACTAATCCGATCGTGCAGGTAGATTGTTCCTTGTCTTGTCTCGTCTCGAAGCATCGCCTCGACCTCGACGTGATGCATGTGTGCTAGCTGCACACTTGGACGCTCATGTATTTGCATTTGCGCTGGAACGAGTTTCTGCTTGGCTGTGGACGACTGAAATGTGCGTGGGAGGCCAGTGTGTGTGTGCTGAGAGAGCCTGGGCTGTATATATGGAGGCGGCCGTCCGCTGGAGCTGTTGGTGTGTGTTGGAAGTTTCTGTTCACCAGAGCTCTTCCTTTCTTTCTCTTCTTCCTCGTCCTCTATCTTCTTCTTAGGAACTCTTGCTTTGATCATAATCCCACTGCGGGCTTTACTATACTGCTTCCTCTTCTTTTTCACTTCTCCTCTTCTCCTCTTCTCCCATCCCCACAGCCATGGCGCCCCTTATGCCCCGCCCCGACGTCCCCGTCACCTTCCCCTCCCACCTCGACGGCTTCAACAAGCCCGCGGCCGTCTTCATGGACGACCACCATCTGCACAAGCTCGCCGGCATTGCCAGTGCATCTGTCGTCTTTGACAGCACGGACCGCATCCTGCTGCTGCAGCGCGCCGCCCACGACTCGCAGCCGGGCACGTGGGAGTCGCCCGGCGGCGGCGTCGACGCCGACGACCCGTCCGTGCTGTACGCTAGCGTGCGCGAGCTGTGGGAGGAGGCCGGCCTGATTGGCACGCGCATTGTGCGCGCCGTTCCCGTGCACGAGCGCGGTGCCAACGCGGCGCTGCCCGAGCTGACGGCCCGCCTGTTCCCGGGTGCCGACGCCGCCCACGCCGATTGGGAGTACCAGCACGTTGCCTCGTACTTCACCAGCCGCGCTGGCTCCAAGATCTTCTGCGCGCTGGCCTTCCAGTTTGCCGACGTCGAGCCCGCCACCCACGTCACTCTGGACCCCAATGAGCACCAGAACTTCAAGTGGGTCACCGAGGACGAGATGCTCAACGAGCGCATGGACGACGGCTTTGAGATTCCAATTGCCGGCCGCAACATGAAGGATATGCTGCAGCAGGTGTTCAAGATCCGCCGCGAGTCGGGCGAGATGCAGGGCAAGGCGTGGGCCAAGGCCGCCGAGCTGGTGCGTGCCGAGACGCCGCTGGCGCATGCACCGATGATTTCCACTTAGACGGGTGCTGTGTGTTTTCGTTTTCTTTGTTCCTCCGTCTCTGCTTCCATGTCTCTCTGTCTCTCTGTCCGTTAGTCGTTAGTGACGTCAAAACTCGTCGTGTAAGACGAGGTAGTCGCCGTTTTGTTTGCCGCCACACAGTCTTTGTTCGTCTGATTTCGCTCTGCTTAGCTATTAATATGTGCCTCCTCAACTGCCTCGTCTCGTAATATGCAGCATGAAAAATGAAATTAAAAATTAAGCTTCCCACGTCCGAGTTCCAGTCCTTCTCACGCAGACGCCAAGCCGTCATTGAGATGGACTCGACTTACACAGCCAGCCCCATAATAATGCCCCATATTTATTTAACCTTGATCCAAGCTCTGGACCCACTTGTCACACCTTGAGAGCCCCACCCGAAGGACCCACTTCTTGTGCAAAGCCCTAACCCTAGGTCCACAAGAACCTCAACTGAGTGTCCTCATTGATCTTCTTCTTTCTTCTTTCCCATGTTCCCCGCCATCTCCTCACTGCGCCCCCCGGCGCACGTAAATCTCGGCCACCGGATCGCCATGGCCCTCGACACACACCCACTCACCCATGCCGTAGTTGGCCGGAGCGACTCTAACGCCGCGGCCGCCACCGCCGATGACGAGGTTTCCCGGGCGGTAATTCTGGTCGAGCTGCATGCGGCGGATGACGCTGCCGTGGATGCGCGAGTTGTGCGGCATGTCGCGGGTCTCGCCGCGCGGCAGCGGCCAGCGGATGGGCTTCCACGTGCATTTTGGCGGAGGGAGTAGATGAGGCGGTCGTAGGGTTCGCGGAAGCCGGAGTCGGCATATTCGCCAAGGACGGGGAGGATGAACCTGAGCTGTTAGCGGGAGGGCAAGTAACGAGAGAGGAGAG
>JAXHKQ010000165.1:0-42189 GCA_038407185.1 Chalaropsis ovoidea | reverse complement strand
ACCGCATCACCACCCCTATCAACTGGGTGCCCGGTGATGATGTCATTGTCCACCCCGGTGTGAAGAACGAGGAGGCCAAGACTCTGTTCCCCGAGTTCCGCATTGTCAAGCCCTATCTCCGCTTCACGTTGATTCAAGTCTTGCCATTTTTTGCTCGTTTCTTCCTCGCTGGCTTTCGCCTCCATCCGCCTTTCTGTCCATCCAATCTTCTATTAATCATCAAATTCACCGCACAATGTCGCCCGAGCTTGCCGATGGGGCACCAACAGCCCCCGAAAACGACACGCTAGACTGCGCGGAGCCCACGAGCCAGGCGCAAAGTGAAGGTGCTGCTACAGCGACTAACTCGTCACCTGAGGCGGCGCAAACAAGTGCTGAATTGAAAGCTGCCCCATTACTAGATGAGCCGTTGCCTGAGGAGGCGTTCGGTGGCTCAGAGAACGGCGCGAGTTCCGATTCCCAGCCGCCGGACGCAGATTCTCCCTCGACCAACGAAGCACCCCCTCTACCAAACGAGCCGGTCCCCGAATCAACAGACGACGGTGCGCCGCCACTGCCCAGCGAACCAACGCCAGACGACGATGGCTGGGACTACAAGTGGGACGCTGTGACAAACCAGTACATCTTCTTTAACCGGTTCACTGGCGTGGAGCAGCTCGAGAACCCGCGGCTAGAGACATCACCCTCAACACAGGCCGACGCTGGTGGCGCGACACATGCCACCACCCTGACAGCCGACTCTGTCGAAGCCCCTCCACCGCCGGAAATCCTGGGCTACAACCCTGCCATCCATGGCGACTACGATCCAGACGCATGGTACGCCAAGATGAACGAGCCACAAGAGCCGGGCTTTGCTAGAAGGGCACTAGACGTAAACGCACTAGATGACGGGCCACAGGTAGCATTCAACCGATTCACCGGCCACTTTCAGGCCGACGGGGAGGGCAGCGAGAGACACGGCGGGGAGGCCAAAGCAAAGAGACAACTGCACTCGTACTTTGACGTTGATGCGGCAGCCAATGCGCACCAGGGTCGGAGTCTGAAGGCAGAGAGGCAAGGCCAGCGGCTTAGCAAAAGCGAGTTGAAGCAGTTCAAGGAAAAGCGCAAGGCAAGAAAAGAGGAAAAGAGGCGGGCGTGGCTGAGAGATTAAGCGGGCGTGGTGCCGTGGCATGTTTGGTGGCGTGGTCACAAACGGTCGGTCCCCAAGCGGAGGAAGCGGTTTATGCAAATGTCTTTTCATAATGTCTTTGATAATTAGATTATATAATCCGGACACCCATCCCATCTACTCACAATGCATGGAACCGCTTTTGATATATGCCCTCTAGCACGTCACTTTTGAAATCACACTACTCCCTCCCCCCTCTTACTCGTCGTCGCTGTCGAGGTCCATGTTGAGATGCACGCTGCCGTCGTCATCACTGTCTGACTCTTCAGCAGCAACAGCGACAGGCGTCGGAGACGCAGCGGCAGGCGTGGCGCTAACAGCAACCTTTTTGGCGGACGAGGGGTTCAGCTCGCTTTCCGAGTGCTTGCGCTTAATGGGCGACGAAGGCGGCAGGCCAAAGGCCGCCTGATCGGGGCTCTTGGCACGCTCTTCCAGAGCACGCTGGGAGAAGGGCGTGTTTTTGGCGTTGTCGGTGGCAGCCTTGGCCTCCGTCGGCTCTACTTCCATCTGGTCCGCGTCGGTCTCGCCTGAGCCTTCTTCCTCCTCGTCTTCGTCCTCGTCCTGTGAATCTTCGTCATCTTCCTCGGCACGCTTCACCTCTTCAACAGTAGCAAAGAACGCACCGGCGGCATGCGGCGTGGTGCGCATGTTCGTCCGCAGGACTTCAACGCCCTGGTCTTGAGGGTATTGCCGAGAAAGATAGGGAAGTATGCTCGCGTAGAGCTTGCCCTTTTGGTCCTTGTACGGGAACAGCACGCTTGACACCATGGCATCTTTGGCGCTGATGGCAATCGCAGTCTGGTCCAACAAGCCGCGAAGGGCGGGCTTGATGTGTTGTTGCGGTAGCTTGGTGAATAGCACTGACAGCAAAGTTTCGGAAGCCTTGTAGTGCGCAGGCGTCAGAACTACCCGGACAATGTGAGACTCGGGCGCGCTCTTCATGAAGAGATCGGCATTGGCGGCCGTGCCGTTCTTTGCCACGACAAGCTTCTTGGTGTCGATCTTGGCAGTCGACTTGAAGACACCAGCGTGTTGTTGCAGGTCGCGGCAGCAAGCAGAGGAGATGACATCCAGCAAGGAAACGGTGCTCTTGGGCATGGTAGGACCGGCAATGGCCAGAATAGAGGCCAAAAGAGTGTAGCAGGTTGTGCGCACACTACACATGGCAATGCCACTCTTGAACACGCGGGTGAGATAGTCGAGCGCTTCGGGAACTAGAGAGACAAAGGAAAAGCCCAGGCGGTCAGCCAGGACCTGCATCAGTTGCAGGGCAGCAACGTGGATCTCGGGCGTGGCTGCCCAAAGCTCGTCCTTTTCTTCACGGCCAACGGCGGCCTTGGTCTCAACAGCCTGTTCCCAGGCTTGGGTCTTGGGCGCCGTCTTGACAAGCTGGGTGGCACGCGATACCACATCCATATAGACGGCAATGGGGATGGTGACTGAGGCGCGGGTGGGGTAGCGCAGAGAGCCGGCAAGCATGTGCATGAGGCCAATCATGCGGCGCGAGCCAGCGCGAACGCCGGTCCAGGCAGGGTATTCCTCTAGGCCGTCGCCGCCGCCGGCCGCTTCAGTGTCAAAGTCAATTTTGGAAGTGGCGTGTTCAGTCTTGGGCTCCCACGTCTCGTTGACGGCACGGAACACCTGGTCGGCGGTCCGGTGGTAGTGCGCGACGGTGTCACGGACCAGCTTGGCCCAGTCGTCCTTGCCGCCGGCCTTGGGGGCAGTGTGGTGCAGAGCGACGGCCAGACGGCGGCTGGAGTGCTGCAGCGTGTTGGGAATGAGGATATCGTCGCCGTCGGTGGGCGCAACGAACAGGCGCAGCACGGACTTGATCTGGTTGGTGAACGGCCGGAAGGTCGCGGGGTACATGGGGATGAGGGTCGCGAAGGCCTCGAAGACAGTCTCGACAACATGCAGAGGCGTCAGCAGTTTCTTGGGCTCCAAGGCGGGCTTGACCAAGACCATGCAGGCCTGGGCAAACGAGGGGATTGTGGGTGTTGAAATCTCGCGGGCGAGAGTCTGATATTCGTTGACCAGCACGTAGATGCGGGTCAGGGCGACAATGGCGAGTTCGCGGGAGGCAATGGGGTCATGTCTCTATATGGTAGGGCGTTAGTGAAGGCCAGGACGTATTTCAGGAGAGCTGTAGACATATTGCAAGAGAGCTGCACACATATTGCGAGAGACCTGCACACAGACTTCAAGAGACTATCTTACCTGAACAACGGCAACCAAGCCACGGACCCACGGCTCGCTGGTCTTGAGGCACTCCCAGCCGCCAACGTCGATGATGGCCTTGACCAGAACCACGCCGGCAAAGCGGCCTTGGGCGGTGCGTCCGCTGAGCAGCGTAGTCACGATAGTCTTGAGCTTGTGCACCAGCGCCGCGGTTTCAGCCAGGGCGCCCTTGGCGGTCTTCATATCGTAGGCGGTGGAGAGCGCATCGCGGCAGCGGAACACATAGTCGACAAGCGCAGGCACAGAGCGAGGCAGACGTGCAGGCGGCGTAGATGTCAATAGACGGCACAGAACACGCAGCTCGGGAGCAAGAGACATTTCGGCTGAGAACGGGGGACACGAGAAGGTCAAAGAGGGTGGCAGAGCTTGCAGAGCTTGCAGCGCAAAGCAGAAAGGAAGCCCGTCGAGATGCTGCATATATGGAAAAAGTTTCTAGACTTTCGCGGTGAGCGTCGGTGTGGCACAGCGATAGTGGGGCTTATCTCGGTGAGAGCCCGTTCACCGAGCGGGCCTAGGCTGGATACAGCATGTCGATATGTGGCTGGCAGAATTGGCAGAATTGACGATGGTGCCTCTGCACTTTTCCGCAAGGCAGTGTTCCTAAGCATCAAAGCACGGCGCCCTCACCGTAGCCCGCATGAGTCTCGGGCGCATGCAAAATAGCAGCCAGAAGATTGCTTCTGAGGCTGGTTTTCCTGGTTCTGCAGGAACCAAGGAGGAGCAGAGCAAGCTTGCCGAAGATGAGAAAAAGAGAAGAATAAAAGATTTAATTCGAAATAAATCCAAGTAAATCGAAATAAATCCAAATAACCCCCAATAAATCCAATTAAATTCCAGCTTTAAATACACCACCGTCGCTGCCCCAGCGTCTGTTTTCTGGCTTCTAAATACTCTGCACCTCTCGTCTGCCTACACTCCAACTCCAGCTGCAGCTCCAGCATCGGCCGCGGCTTCGCCTGAATCAGCCAGTGCCTGTTCAACTGCGGTGACCCTGCTCGAAGCTCTCCCACGTCTTTCGTTGTTTTCTCCTATTTGACCAGCATTCTAGCACTCATCAAAGCTCCGCCTCGGGCCAGCCTCCGCTTGCGTCTTGCGTCCTGCATCCACCTCGCACCACCGCCAGTCCTCGTATCTGGGCAATGCCACTGCATCTTCTTTGCCTGCTACTGCACACTCTGTCTTGACGGCCACCGCGACTAATAACCGCCACTTTGTCCCTACGGCCATCGCCCTCACCGGTTCATCGTCCTCCGCTTCTCCCTCTTTCGACCCCCAATCACTCGACTCGCTCTCGATAATCTCACGATCCACATCTGTTGCCGTCAAAGCTCCCTCCGTTCCTTTGCGTCCTGGGTCCTGACCTTGGCACGTTCTACTCCTCTCATAATAAAACATGTCGGTAAGGCTGCCCTCCGCTCCGTACAACCCGCCGAACCTGGCCTCGTCCCGCCCATGTACTGACCAATTCGCACCGCTTCTTTTGCGCCGCCAATTAGTCTGCGAAAGCCCAAAACTACTTGGCTCTTCTGGAGACCGCCCGGTGCGAGGGAAACTGGTCCGCCGTCCCCGAGCTCGTGCGCAAAGTGCGAAAGCATGCGCCTGAGCGGGCTTGTAAGCGCCCCCCTCCCCCCCCCTCATACGCCACCGACTACGGCGAACCCCCCTCATGCCCCCGTTCTAACAATCCCCCGTAGGCTTGACCCTCGCGGCGTTAACGGAAGCCCACATCGCCGAAGCCACTCAAACCACGACAGAAACTCCGGCCCCGACCGCCGACACCCTCCAAGTCGCCCAGCACCTGCCCAAGCTTGTCGAAGCCATCGAAGGCGAATCCACATACCCCCAAGATCGGTTCCAGGCCACCATCTGCGCAGGATGGCTGCATTGGGTCGTTGGTGAATACAGCCTGGCTGCCCTCCAGCTGCCGGCTCGAATCGACGAAGACTACCCCCTGCTGCAAAATCCATCAGAATGGACCACCGTCTGCGCCCTCAAGGCAGCCTATCTCAAGGGAAACTGCGCCGCGCGTACCAGCCAGCCTCTCGATGCCCTGGCCGTGTTCGAGACCGGTCTTGCTGCCATGGACGGAGTCTGGGGCGCGAACAACCAGCCTCGCCGACAGCTCCGCTACTGGGCCGAGCTTTTTCTTTCAGAATACAGCATGCTGAGCAGCCAGGTGCTAAACCGACACGAAAAGTCTCTGGATGACGCCAATTCATTGTCGGGCTTCCGCTCATGGTCGCGCTACTGGGAATCTCTTGCCGGTCCTGTTGTCGGCGGCCAGGGTTTCCGCGGCTCCGTGCCGAGGCGGCGAATCTGGTACGAGTACTACGCCGCGCTCAGCAATATACTCGAGCTCGACCTCCCCTTGCCAACCGCCCACGTCAAATCCACCAACGAGACATCCGCATGCACCCAGCTCCGCATGGAGCTCAAAAAGGCCGAGTCCGCCTACGAAGCCTTGTTGCTCGACGAGACTCAGTTCCCCAAAGCCGACGAGGAGCGCGAAGAGGTTGAAGCCTTTGTACAACTGGCCGTCAAGAACTGGGCTATCCTCTGCGGTCGTGGCTGGAAAGAAGCTGATCTCGGCCAGGGTGGCCGTGCAAGCATCAGCCGCGGCGTTCTGGACATCCTCTACAGAGCCGCCACCAAGACGTACCACAGCACGGCCATTTTGAGACATCTTGTCACCGTCCACCTGGCTGTGGCCGAGTTTGACCTTGCCTTCAAAGCCTTTGATTCCTACATGGAGGTCGTCAATAAGGCAAAGGCTCGCGTTGAAAAAACCGGAGTCATCGAGCCCAGCCTGGACGACGACGACACCGTCCTCAGAGCCATGAGCCAGGCCATTGTTGCGCTGTGCCGTTATGGTGGTGCAGCTGCCATTGAAAAGGCCCATGATCTCGCCCGTGAACTTGAGGATACCATGGCACACCTCCCGCAGCTCCAGCCGGCCTCGGAGGCCCCCACGCCTATTGAGCCGACCCACGAAAGCGCCATACACACAAAGGTCACCGGCGACACTCTCGCCTTTGCTTGGCAGGCTATTGGCTTGGCCCATGCCAGTTGGTCACGAGTTACGCCAGATGCCCCGTCGCGCACCGAGATCCAGGCCAAGGCCATCCGCAGCCTACGCAAGAGTCTTTCGCCTGCATTTGGTCGTAGCAGAGACGTGCAGAGTCTGTACTCATTGGGGCTGCTGCTAGCTGAACGCCGCGATATTGGCGCTGCCATTGAAGTTGTCAAGGCAGCTCTTGTGTCGACCAAGTCCCAAGAGCCCAATGCCTCCCTAGTCTATGGGCCATATTGGCAAGAGCGCGCCCTCATTCCTGTGTGGCACCTGCTTGCTCTTCTTCTGAGTGCTCGCCAGGACTTCATGATGGCCGCCCGTGCCTGTGAGGGTGCCTTTGAGCAGTTCAAAGACCCGTCGGTGCTGTTTGGCGGCCAGCAAGTCTTCCATAGTGAACACCTAAAAGCCCAGGCTGCGACGCAAGTCTCCGTCGGTCTCGTTGACGATCTCGATGACAGCGAGCGAGAAGCCATTCTCGAGGTCAAAATGACGCAGTTGGCTTTGATCGAGCTTCTGGAAGGCCCCGAGATTGCAGTCAATGCTAGCTATGAGCTCATCACACTGTACTCTCGCCTCTTCGGTCCGACTGCCACCGCCCCCAAGGCATCTCTACAGCCCCCGGCTGCCCTGGTTCCTCCCAAGAGCTCGGCCGGAACTGTCCGCAGCTTCAGAGGAAGTATTTTTGGCTCACGCGCCGCCAAGACACCTTCGCCGGCTATCGGCGCGACAACACTCTCGGTTGATGTGGCATCGGCTGACTCCCGGCCACTCAACCCTCTCACCGGAACACCCGACCCTGCCAGCAACGGGCTGAGCTCGCCCACGGGCGCGCCGACGCCTGCCATCCAGATAATCGGCGACGGAAACAATGGGCAGCGGTCGACTTCCGCCAAGGCTGCAGGGGGGCGCTCGTCCCGGCGCAGCAGCATCCGCAAGAGAGACAGCAGCGCCAGCGGTGGAAAGCGCGCGTCTTCAAGCGGCCCGCACTACCGCAATGTGCCTGATGGCGAAGCTTTCTTTAGCCCCGAGGGTAACTTGTCCTCGGATGCATTTGCGCTCACCTCCCGCCCGCAGGCTTCCATAGCGTCTGCATTTGTCCGCCGCCAGAACGTGGCCTCTTTGGACATTTTCATCGCTACCAAGGCAAAGGCCCATGACCATCTCGCCGACCATGCTATTGACGGGGCCTTCTCACTACCACCGCCGCTGCCGCTGGTTGTCTTTGCCAAAGACGAGGAGAAGCGCCAGCGCAGCGTCATCCTCATCAGACTGTGGCTGATGGTGGCGGGCTTCTACCGACGAGCTGACATGATTGAAGACGCAAAGGGCGCGGCTGTCGAGGCTCAGAAGCTGGTGCAAACCCTTGAGAATGATCTTGCCAACGATCCCACGGGCTCGTTGATTCTCAAGGCGACAAAGTGGGCGGAAAAGAGAAGTGTGGATGAGCTTTGGGCCGATGTTTGGGCTGAGGTAAGTCATCGAAATCAGAGGACGCTGACTAAGGACACATACTGACCATACGTAATGTACAGTTTGGCAATATTTCTCTGACCAACGAGCTTCCTATTGATGCTCGCGCAGAGTTTGAGTCGGCCTTGACGTATTTCCCAGATCACCCTGCAGGCATCGTTGGCCTGTCGAACATTCTCCTGGACATCTACACCGAGGACCTTGTGCCGGTTTCCCCCGAATCATCGTCTCACAACGGCCGCTCTCAGCCCTACAATCCCACCGTGGCCGACCCCGAGACGTGTGCGGCTTCTGGCGCAAACAAGGACGCATCGCCGTTAACGAATGAGCCCCTTGGTCTCGGGCCCAACCGGCCCATCAAGCCGCCGACGCTGTGCTCGGCCTCCGACACGGACTCCATTCTCGCCTCCGAGGCGCAGTACGGCTTCAAGCCAGCGTCGGCGCTGCCGCACACGCACTTCTCGCCGGAGCCACGGCCCTCGTCGCTGCCGCTGGTCGACCGGTTGGCGGCGCGCGACCGCGCATATGGCCTGCTGGCGGCGCTCACCAAGCGCGGCTCGGGCTGGAATAGCTCGGAGGCGTGGTTTGCGCTGTCGCGGGCGTACGAGGAGAGCGGGCAGCCGGAGAAGGCCAAGGATGTGCTCTGGTGGTGTGTTGATTTGGAGGAAGGCCGGGGTGTGCGTGCGTGGTCTGTGCTGGGCGATGATGGGTACATTCTGTAGGGCAGATGGCAGGCTTAGGTTTCCTGCGGCCTCTTCTTTTGCTCGTGATCTACCGCTTTAATTCCTGGTATTCGAAGTTGTGGTTTACAAGTGGTAACGAGGGAAGTCTGCTGCTTGTAGGGCCGCGTTGCCGGCTGAATAGCTCAACACCGCCTACACATACACTATTATATACACATATAACATGCAATAGAATACACAACAATTTGTCCGACATGCTTCTACCGAGTATCGCCAGTTGTCACTCATATCTTGTACTCAAACGGCTGCAGGCCCTGGGCCCCAACATCCACCATGAAGACGGCACCGCCCAGCTCCCGACTCCTGCCATCGCCGCTCTCCTCATCGGCAGCGGTGGTGATGAACAGCTGGGACCCGACAAACTGCACACAGGTGACATTGCGCGTGGGCAGACGCACCTCGCCGACGACAAGCCCGCCCGGGGCAATCTTGAGCACCCTGGCCTCGCCGTAGACAGCATGCCACAGGTTTCCGTGCGTGTCGACGCGGAAGCCGTCGGGCTCGCCGCGGCCCGCGTGCGCGTAGAAGATGCGCTGGTTCGTGTAGCTGTGCCGCGCGGCGTCGTAGTCAAAGGCTAGGACCTGGCGCGCAGAGGAGTGCGTCAGGTACATGGTTGACGTGTCGGGGGACCAGCCGATGGTGTTGGGGATGGTGATGGGCAGCGAGGGGAGGTGCTGCTCGCGCGTCCCCTGGGTGTAAGAAGCGATGCCGCCTTTAGCATTGTGGCGAGTGTTTGTGTCAGTGTTCTCCAGCTACACACATACGCACGAGCCACAGCGTTGCATGGCGGGGGTCTACTCTACTCACCCTCGGGACGGAAGTCGCCATAGCCAAAGTCGGTCATGTACCCCAGCCAGAAGCGGCCATCGGGGCCGACAGCGCCGTCATTGGGGCGCAGGCGCTCGCTGGGCTGCTCGGTCAGCGGGGCGAGATACTCCAGGCGGGCGGTTTTGCGGTGCAGCTTGGCCAGGCCGTGTTTGGCGCCGACCAGGATGGCGTCGGCGGGGTCGACGCCGGCGATGTCGGCGGTCACGGTCACGCGCGCGGCTAGCGGCAACGTGGTCAGGGCCTTGGTGGCGAGCGAGACGGTGTGCAGACAGTTGCGCTTGATGTCGACGAAGCGCACGCAGTGCGTCGCCGGCTCGTAGTACGGGCCTTCGCCGAGCTGGCAGCGCAGCATGGGCAGGAAAGGCTCGGTGACAGTCCAGATCTGCATCGTGTGTTTTTGGGTGCGGCCGAGGCGTCTTGGGTGGTATCTTGTCACACGTGCGGGGACAGTCGTGTGTGTGCTTGTTGATAGAGGGGCAACGCAAATGGAAGCCTTCCACAGGCAAGATGACAGATTACGAAGCTATCACGCTCTTTTGCCGTTTGCTGGCCAGGGAGGATGGAAAGTGGGGGGATTGCTGGCCAGGGGAGTAGTTGCCCTTGAATCTGCGAAGCTACAAACGAAACTAGAAGCTATTGCCATCTTCGCGCAGAGCAGACCCACGCGGAAATCTGCCGCGATTAGTGGGGCCACTGTAGGATGACGTCTGGCAGGTGGTTTCCCGATGACGTCTTTACGGCATCGATTCCACGGACATGTTTTATATTGGGAAATGTTGGGTATCAACCATCACTTGTGTGGTGAGAGACTCGGGAGTATCGTTACAGGCGTGTTTACAAAGGCACATGGTTGACTTGCCGCTGTCATGCACGTTTTCAAGCATAAATCCGAGGCAAATATAGCGCTCCCAGACTCCAAGCACCTTACTCTGCTACGAGCTATCTGGCTGTCCCCGAACAGTGTCAGTCGCCTCGTCTGTGTTGCCGTCTTGAAGCCTGCGCACTCTTTTGGCCAGAAGCCCAACAACAAGAGGCCCGATGATAGGACACAGCACCACGGCCCATGTTCCAACCTTGGGAGCTCGGCCATGGTTCTACGGTGTTTAGTGTGTCTGGAGACTCGAAGACTCCCTGGCTCTTGACTAGAAAGGATATCAAAAAGCCGATTTATCCTCTGGCCGCAGTCAAGAAGACCCAGTGTATGGGCGGCCAGTGACGAAGAAGACTGGCCCAGGCTATAAATAGCCTGCACCATGGCGAGGCCGGTAAAGGCCACGCTCACAGACGACCAGAAGCCGGCCTTCAAGGCGGGCACCGACATTGACGGTCTGCCTGCATTGTGTGACGGTTAGTAGAGTTGGTGATAGGGTGTCATCACCTCCAGTCCAGTGGAAGCCCGCCTTCATACATGATCAGAATCAAGCCGAGATATACTAGCTGCACAATAGCAGTCTCAGTCGTTCTGTCCGGCTACCTAGGGCCCGGAGTGCCCCAGACAATACCCATAGCTGTGTGGCCCAGCAGCCCGTAGTAGTCCAGTCGGTCGATGGCGCAGTTGGAAAAGTTCACGGCAACAAGAAGTGTTTAGCTTGTATTGGTAACCCTAGCCCGAATGACCCTAACAATATGCATATCACGTGATCGTGCCACATCACATATGTCTCTCTTCACTCCACCGTGTCACTGCGGCAGCGTTCCATCTTGTCTTCCCTTTGACTCATACACAGGACGGTGTGATGTGATTGGCATTACGGGGGACGGGGGTCCAAGTCTCACCAGGCCAATCACCAGAGGGCGTTAGTTGTCTCTGCTCAGGAAGATTTAACTTGCTTGGCTGCGAGGAGGTGTGCTGTGACATGCATTGCACATGCACATGCAGATGTTATGTAAGTAAGTGAATGATGTGATGTGATGTATTGTTTTTGGTGCTGGGGTGAGCGAAGGCTGTGCGGGCAAGAAGGTGGCGAGCCAGGCTGGTTGTGTGTGTTTGTGTGTCTTGGGCTCTTTAGACCCTGGAACCAACACTGAGTCTTTTTTTTTTCTTTTTTTTTCTTTTTTTTTCTTTCGTCCGACTTGACCAGGCGTTACAACCGAGATTCAGCATCTCGGAAAAGGATTCAGTGAGAGCCAATGACGCTATGGCTGAGCAGCTGGGGCAACTTTGCGTGTGCGGCTAGAGCCAAGTTGACAGATGAGGGGGGGTGAGATATGTGAGATGTATGAGAAGAATAGAAGAGACAAGACGAGATGACACCGCAGAACCCAGAACCTGTCCTGTCCCAATGGGCTCACATGAATACCCCGTGACTGCAAGTCATACGGTGTTTGATTTCAAAAATGTGGCGGCCAATAGGAGCCCCGGGGCAGCACAGGCCGTGAATCACATCTTGAGCAGGGCAGCGGAAGCAAAGGCTGCAGGTTGCAGGTGCTGGGTGCTGGGTGCTGGGTGCTACACTGCTGCACTAAAAGTGTGTATGATCGGTGCAAGTATGTATACATATATGCAAGCAGCAGCCCGACCAGACAGCCCCTCGGGCTCTCCCAGTTTGGCCCAGTTTGGCCCAGTCTTGACCCGGTCCAGCCCCCTATCCTTGCCCCTATGGGAAAGGGTTTTTTTTAGCGCCAGGCCACCTGCTATGAGAGTCTGAGGGTCTGACAAGACAGATGCATACCTGATAGAGCTGACAGATTGTGATGGCTCGGCCAAAGAACCATTGTAGGGGAGATTGCGTCAGCCAACAGAAGGCCCCAAGAAGAGGAACAAGCAGAAGAAGAAAAGGGCTGCCAAGGACAAGCGCTGTGGGATGATGGGATGATCGCCGTGGCCAAGGGCTCTTTTTTTCTTGCGTATGTGCTCGTAAACAACGAACGGTACGTCAAAAGGCGTTAGCGAGTGAGTGGGAGCAGTCAACGACAAGAGACGACAGGACGGGGGCAGGCAAAAGGCAAAAGGCAAAGGGCAAAAGTCGAAAAGTCTTGCTCACAGGCCCCGGGCGGCCTAGGCTATGACGGTGAGAGCGTTCCATCAAGCAGCATATCACTTCATTGTGGAGGATGGAGTCGCATGCAGAGGATGGGATGGGCTGCATGAGCGGCGTTGTAGCAGTGCATGAGTAGATATGTATGTATGACATACATGCGTGTGTGTGTCTGTGTGTCTGTCTGTGTCTGCGTCTATGTCCATGTCTATGTGCGTGTGTACTTGTGCACACACATTTACACACATGTACGCACTTGTCCAATCTACATGTCCGCATGTGGGAGTGCGTGTGTGTCTTGCATGGCCGAGAAAACAACTGCGTAATCGGGGGCGGCCAAGCCAAGACAGCTAGACGCTGGACAGCTAGACGATGGACAGCCCACATGCAGTTCTGTCGGTTCTCCTGCTAAATAACCAGACTCCAGCTAGACTTTTCCAAGCGAGAAACAAACGCATACCCTACCCCAGCTTGCTACTAAAATACCAAGATGACTTATTTGCTCTAAAGGCCTAACAGCTAGACAAGCCCCCTAGCCTGGCCTGGCCTGGCCTGGCCTGGCCTGGCTGCTAGCTGGTGACTGCTGGCTGCTGCTAGCTTGGATCATTTCCTTTGGTAGCGATAAGGTCAGTGCGTGGGAGGGGAGGGGAGGGGAGGGGGGAGCTGATGTCATCATCATAGCGCGGGAAAGTTTGTATGTGTAAGTGTAAGTGCAAGTGCAAGTGCAAGTGTAGGTCGAGGGCCAAGTCCAGCAGGCGTCACTTGTACCTGTGTACTGTGTATCACTATGTCACTATGTCACTAGACTCATGCACTTCTATACCTCTGTACCTCTGTACCTCTGTATTACATCCTTATATATACACATGCTGTACTCCCCCAAACCCTAAGACACGATGCATACAAGTTACTTGCACACAACTTTGTGCCACCAACCTCAACAACCGCTAATTTCTCACCGGCCGCTAACACAACACTT
Source organism: Chalaropsis ovoidea (assembly GCA_038407185.1). Classification (NCBI taxonomy): domain Eukaryota; kingdom Fungi; phylum Ascomycota; class Sordariomycetes; order Microascales; family Ceratocystidaceae; genus Chalaropsis; species Chalaropsis ovoidea. The sequence goes on along the minus strand of JAXHKQ010000165.1, from coordinate 28,715 downwards.
GCCTTGTTCGAGCCTAGCTTTCCATCGTTTGTGAATTAAGCTTGTTCATTGTTCATTGTGTGTATATGCTAGTGTTTAGTGTTGTTCTTCTCTGCTTCTACCCTTCTGTAGTAGCGCCTAAACCCTAACCCACACATACAGCAAGCCCCTCTCCGACCAAATACACTACGTACTGCAGTACATTTCAGTACGGCTCCTATGCACACTTCTCTACCAGTGTCAGTGACATTCATGAGACGGCAGTGCTACCTCGAAGCCCTGCTGACACCTTGGCAGGCCCATAAGCCCCTTACTCCCGCAGAATGGTTGTTTCTTTTGATTCCCTCTTTTTTGGAACAGCCTCTGCCCTCCCCCCCCTTTTTTTTCCCTTTCCACTGAGAAGCGTTTTGACATTGCTCCTCGAAATGTAGAAGGTTGGTGCCGCCTTCACCGATCATTAAAGAAGAGAGCGATAGAGCGAAGGGCAAAGACACCAAGTCATGAGAGACAAGGGGGGTCCTCCAAACCCTGGTACAGGCGGGCCCTGCAGCTGCAGGCGTTCTTCACGATTGTAACATCATGGAGCCCATACAAGCAAGTCTATGCACATGTGCATATGCATACATTATGCAGTAGCTACACTCACGCGATACCACGGACGGCCTGCATGTCACTCGAGGGTGGGTGGGTGGAGACGAGGCAATGCTGCACTTACACCGGTCGTATGTAACCCTACTGGTAGATATGTGTATAGGGTTATATTACTAGATTAAAACCCTTCCTCCTGCTATAGACACGTCCTCCCTTATATCACCGGTAAATACTAGCTGCACCGCCCTAAGGCTTGAAAGAAAATTCTAGACTGAAATGTGGGGATCAAGCAGTACATGCACTTGGCTTTCTATGCATACAATACAAAAACACGTATGCATATATGTGTCCTCGTATCTGTGTGTACATATTGTCCATGTACTATGTACTTACACAAGTAAGTACGTACTCGACCGTGTCTGTACTACAGAAAGAGCTCTATTAATAGACACCACTTATACCAAACACTCTGCTTACTAAGCGATATTGTACAGGCACGCCACAGACATCCACAGACGTTCATTCACCCAACACACCGACACAGACCACGGGAACAGGCTTCTCTCTGTCAAAGTTATTTGGTACTGTCTGTCTCTGTCTGTCTCTGTCTCTCATGAAGAAAAAACAGGGGGCTAAATTGCAAAAGCCCCCCTCCCTCCCCCCTGCTCCCCTGTCTTTGGGCACCACTCTAGTCGTCCATGCTTCTTGCAGACAGGTTTGCGGTCAGCCAAAAGGCAAGGCCTAGACTTTTTGGGCTTCTTGTTCTTGGTAGGCATTGGCCACGCTTTCCATCAGCTAGAGCCAAAGTTTGATTAAGTCTATGTTGGATCGCAGGCAAGGATATAACCCTGAGCGCTGATCGGGGAACATGATATCTCTGCACAGCAAAGACACTATCGGCGCACTTGGGGGGGGGGATCCTGTTGGTTAAAAAAGTCAAAGGACATCAGGGATTACATATGTGTGTATGTACATGCATATGGGTGCTGTATAGTGCCTAGGTGTTATGATCCTCGCGTCTAAGCCCGGACTCTTCTTGACCGCATCTGCCGCCCTTTTTTGCGTGGCCCGTTGAATCGTTGTACCTTGTACTCCTTCTTCATTTTTTCGTAACGACCGGGCGAGTCAGTCAGAGCTTGCAGCAGGCGTGGGCGTAGCATAAATAGTGAGAAAACATATGCCTGTGCCAGAGGAGACTTGGACTTGGAAGAGTTGCTGGCAAAGACAAGAGATACTGCGGGAGATGAGTGTCATTTCTGGACCGTGACGTTTCCTGCAGCCATTGATACTGGAATGCTACGTATAAACAGTTGGTTCACTAAAAGAGCGAGAGAAGGCCAGAAATTGGACTCAAAACACAGTCCAGACATAAAATGCGCTTGTTCTGCTCAGCTTCCCCTATCTAGAGCACATGTCACTCCGTTCTTCTTCTTCTCCCCTCTACAAAAGTAAAGCCAAGTTGGGCTGGATCAGAAGACCTGCTCTCCCTCTCTGCCCAACCCAAGACCCTTTTTTTTCTCTCTCTCCTCTTGCTTCCAGTTCCGCCACAGGCAACACAAGCACAGCCCTGGACGAGCAGCCTCAAATCCTGGGATCTTCCCTGCTAGCCTACAGATTGTTTGACGGTCTCGGCCCAATATGGATAGTCGGTTTTTTTCCGCGGATAGCGGCCCGGAAATGCAGAGACAAGATCGGATCACAGTGCGTCACGTCGTCCTCCGATTGGCATTAGTTCAGGTTTGGCGTGAAGGTCGGGGGAGGGGATGTGTTTAGAGTGGATCATCAAACAGCACGCAGGAGGAGGAAGGGCTGAAAAAAAAGGAAAAAAAGGGAAAAAAAAAAGGAAGAAAAAAAGAGAAGAGGAGAAGCTTCAGGAGGGAGTGAGGAAGAAAAAGGAGAGGTGATAAGGGGAGGAGGAGGAGGAGGAAAAGAAGAAGAAGAAGAAGAAGAAGGAAAAGGAAAAGGAGGAAGCGAGGAGAGGCATAACAAGCGTACGTTATGTATGTCTCTACAACACACACTGACTGTTCCTCATGTACACTTGTACCATCTGTGCTACTCACATAAATAACAGCCAATACCTTGACACTCCTCACAGCATAACCGAGAACTTGCCAACTCAAACTTTGTGCCTGCAATGCAATCCCCAAGACTCGTGAGCCACCGCCTAGCCACACCACACCAGCAAGGAACAACCGTCTCCATGCTTATATCACACTACATATGCATTGCACTACACCCACAAGTGCACAGAAGGATTCTCTATTTAGGGGGAGTGGACACTCGTCGACGAACCAGATAGATGGAACCAGCACCCTTTCCTTTCCTGAACCGCCGGGTCGGTGAGCCACAGCTGTGATGGGTGAGGGTTCCTATTCTTGGGCTCTATACTGAGGGTTTGTGAGGGGGGACAAGACAAGGTTGTGAGGGAGGCCAGAGTGTAGGCGTAGGCGTAGGCAGGCTAGGCAGGCAGGCAGGCAGGATGTGACATGTGGGCTGTGATTCCTAGAAGGAAGGCGATCACTTGTCCTGGGAGAAGACTGCTGTGAGGGTTGATACTTGTGTAGATATATGTGTGTGTGTGTGTATGTACATATCTGTGCTTGTATGTGTGTGTGCGTGTGTGTGTATGCACATATATGTGTGTGTATGTACGCTTGCTTGTATGTGTGTATGCTTCCATGCTTGTATACAGTATACCGGTGAAATCTCACACATGCCCATGACTCTATGCCTATGCACTCCACCCAGCTACGACTTGTGCGTACTGTGTAGCCCAGGCGGCTATCTTTCCCATTCCCATTCCCATTCCCTACCCATCACCTACTTCACCTCAAAGTCCACACCAAACTTTGAGGCCGTCTTTGCCTGTACGTGACGTACACTCACTCATCCCTGTCCGTCCTCCTTTCACTCCCATTGCCTCTTCCTATGTTTCATCAACTTCAGCGCCAACCAAGTTGCGTGTAGAAAAAAAAGAAAAGAAAAAAAGGAAGCAAAGTCCCAAAAGCAAAGCCCCACGCCTCAGCCCAAGTCTCGAGACAGCTGGTGCCAGATGTATTGGGTCTGCTTCCCTTTGCTCTGCCTTCCTGGCTCTACTTTCCTTTCTTCTGCTTGCTTTGCTTCTCTGATTTTCCTCATATCATATAGCCAGTGTCCAATATACTGACTTGACTCCTAATACGATATTCTGCCTGCCAACTAAACACACGCCCCCACCCCACTAGGCAAACGCCCCGTCCTAGCTTTAGAAGACTTTAAAGTTTCCACCATCGCAACTACTTCAAGTTGCGATCACTCCTTCCCTCTGCGTCTCTGCTCTGCGCTGCCTTCCTCTTTCTTCTTCCTCTCCTTCCGTTCCAGTCCCTTTTCCTCCTGCCTTTCCTGCCTTTCCCGCTCTTTCCTTATATCCTCCTACCCCGCTCCTTGAAAACACGTTCATCTTTTTTTCTCTTGACTTGTAACTTGTATCGTGAGAATCTTTCACCTTTGCTTCTCGTCATACAAAACTGCGCCCACGCAATATCGACGACTTCCTCCACGCCACCACACAGAAAACTCCGCCGAGCCTCGGAATTTATCGTCTCTCGTTGCCGGCTTAACAACACTCCGCTTTTATTTATTTCTTATTTTGATAGCTGCCTCGCCTCGGTCGCACATTGTGGCTAGCCGTTGATTTACCAAGGCCGCCTTTGTTTCTGCTGCACCACCGGACCGGAACTTTGCGTACATACGGCCAATATCGTCACCACTTACACGCACACACCATCGCATCGATACTCCCGACATTTGCAATCCTGATTTGCAGTTTCCGCTGTTGTAAATACTTGCCATCTACGACGCTACTTAGCCTCTGCCATCCTCCCGCCATATATTGTCATTTTCACTGTGACTTGTAAGCCCAACACGTGAATCTACTGCAAACCATCACGAACCAGTAAGTCACACACTACTACATACACTACATACACCACATACACCACCCACGCCACACACGTCAGCCCTCTTCCGTGTCTCCTCTTCCCCACATTCTTAACCGCGTACATGCGTCGTCCCTGTCCCAACTGCTGCAACCCTCCGTATACTGCGCTGCATGCCGAGTATGCTGATGCCATGGGGGCGAGCCCTCACCTCCATAGCTATAGCTGTTTGCGCCCCGCCATGCAGCTCGTGTACGACACCAGGCACCTTTTGTTCATTCACTTGCCTCTGGTGCTAACCTTCTTCCCACTCAAGCAAATATCATACTGCCAGTCAAACTGCGCCAGTCCAGGTCTATAGCCACCGCCATCTATCTTCACTGGAACTACGCCATCGACACACAGCAGCAACAGCTTCGCCAATCCCGCTGCACTCCCGCTGAACCCCCGCTACACTCTCGCTGTGCTCGAGAACTCGCTTGCTGGTGCCTGCATTCTTCACCGTCCGTCCTTGTTGCCAAGGCATCGCCAACTTCACCTGAGCAAATCAAGCCTCCTCTCCTGGTCACGCCCTCACTATCAGGCATTCATTCACATCCCGCCTTGGTGACCGCCATCAATAACTAGCTCGTCCGCTACCGCCTTGCACCAACCCCGGTCTATCACCCTCATTTGGGGCAAATCTGCGAGCAAAATAACAACCACAAAAGCCCATCCGCTACTAGCAGCACTCACCGACTTCTCACGCTTCAGCCCAAAGGCTCTTGACCCCAGTCAGAAAACCTGATACCGTCATTTGCTCTGTTTTGTTCCACTATTCCACTATTCCACTGCTCCTCTTGTCGTTTTCCAGCTCGTCCCAGCACTTTCTCCAAGTGTGTCGGCGCTGTTACTAGGTAGCCTAGCCCATCCTGTTTTCTTTCGGCCATCTTCTACCACCATCACATGAACATTTGATGCCACGCCGCGCTTGGCCCTGAACGGAGCTGCCTGGATCCATTTTTAAATGTCAAAGCCCGGGGCGGCGTCCTACACAGGGTCGGCTTCACGAAGCCCTTTATCCCCGAAGCGAGAGCCCAGACTACATAGCTCGCTTCAAGTCGAACCCTCCAAGATAAACGACTACCATTTATCCCAACACACCTCAACCTCAGTTACACCACACCATCCCACCACGCATGATCGCCAACCCCAGCCAGCTGATCAACAACATCCCGATTCAATGAACACGCGGAATCCATATGGCGCCCCTCCCCCACATCAGAATGAACGCGCCTCCCAAAGCTTTCCCTCCCCCTTCTACCATGACCAACCAGCTACCACGGCGCCGGAACCGCGTAACTCGCACATGCCCCCCTCAAGATACCAGGAATCTTCTCGACCCATAAGTAGGCAAGTCAACATGGGCTTAACCTTCCCACCCTACCAACCACACCGCCCACCCAATGTCAAAAGCGAAGATGTGCTACCTCCTGTTGGAATGCCGTCTTTACCGCCCATCAATGTTGGAGCAGGTCGTCGAATTCTCAGTCCCAGATTGCGCCGGCCTGAAAGCTTTAGTGGGCCGTCTCCTTCTTCTGCCTCCAGACCAATCCTGCCGCCTGTCCCATCAGCACCGCCTCTGAAGCGCGCGCTCTCCAAAGACAACCACCAGTCAGATGCTCAACTGCATCCGTATGAACGCATGTCCAGACACCCATCAAGAAACTCATTGGGCTTTGTTCCCATGGGGGAAACTTCTGACCCAAAATACGCGTCACGGCCTTCGCCAGGATCTCACCAAACAGATGGGCCCTCACAACCTGGACCGTCGCATGACCCCCCATACAGTATGGTCCCACAAGGTCACCATCCTCAAGTCACTCAATCCCAACATCCAGACCCCATGTATAGCCATGGTTCCTGGCCTCGGAAACACTCCCCCGGCTCTGGTACATCACCGGCCCATGCTTCTGAAGACAGGGTTTGGCATAGCGGTCGAGTGAATAAACGGGAGGCAAGACTTGGCCATCTAACGGATAATCAACTCCCGCAACAACAACCTCTTTATTTGGAGCTGAACCAAGGAGGCCATGGGGGCCTCATCTCAGTCCCTATCAACACGAACATTGCGTCGAAACAAGCAAACGAGAAACGGAAGCGGAACGCCTGTGCATCCGCCAAGTTTCGACAACGAAAAAAGGCCGAGCATGTGCAGAATAAAGAGAGAATCGAAGAGCTAGAGGACCAGCTCGGGATCATGGGCGCTCAAATAGCCAAGCTGTATGCGTCGCTAAATTACTACAAGGATGAAACCTACCGGCTACGCGGCCTAGTAGAGTCTATTCCTGAGATTGCCCATCGTGCCCACGAAGGGCCTCGTAGTCCTGCTCTAACAATGCCGCGACAGTTGCTTGAAGATTTGCGCGCAGAGAACAGGCACAACTCTGAGCAGATGCGTAGGCAGAGTGACGCCATGAATGCCGGATCTTCATCCCAAGCACACAACAGGCACTCCACGAGTCCAGCTACATCTGGCCAATCTAGCTCAAGCGTTGTCATGGCTCATCAAAATCAAGGTGCACATGGCGCTTCGGCTTCATCAGCCAACTTATCAGTTGCCGATGGGAGCCGGAGAATACACCACCCGAACTCAATCTCTAGCGCTGGCCATGGCGCGCACTTCTCGGCTCCCGTAGGGGCAGAGGCTAACCCTGACATGATGTATCATGGTCAAGGAGGTCCCCCGGGTGGGCCTAGACAGCCATCACCAAGCCCTCCACTGGCCTCCTCAAATCCCGAGCGCTTGCCGCCCATTAGCAGTCTCGGCCCGTACGGCACGAGGCACAACTCACCGACCGGCCACCGGATGTAATGCGCACTGCAGAGACTGCCAGCCCACTTATCGTTTCAAAAGAACAAGGTGTATATATTTACTACTACTACCGCCCCCATACATGTATCAGGCGCGAGACCTGCATAACGCCTTGAACCATATGCCAATTTTTTTCTTCTTCCTGTCAATATAGAACAAGTGTATTCCACTGTGAGCCAGACTCATGTCTGTCAACCTTTCCCCACGATACTTTTGGCATTCACTTTGTACGTGTGTCCAGGATGAACGTCATGTGTAACAATGGACTCTTGTGCTACTTCAGATCGTGACAAACCCCGCCCCACTTTTATTTTGTCGCTCAGGGTTTCTTGTGGGATTTGGCTTCTTTGGTTTCAACTTAAAGCGACTTCTACTAATCTGCCAGCTACCAGCCTTGACTTGACTTGCCCGTGATATATTTCCCAGCCGGCATCAATATATACACCAGCTCAACGTTAGTTGTGAGCAGCACATTTGTTTCCCTCAGGATGACGCGCGTACAAGTGCCAGCGACACTTCACAGTAAGAGTGTATCATCATCACTGTTGCCTCACCTGCGTCACCGTCCGCCTGGGCTGGCACAGTACGTGGCTAGACATGGCATCCCCTCCAGAAGCTCTTCTTATTCTACGCTGCACCCAATGTCGCCACGTGCCAAAGCTTCAAGACCTTCTACATTTCCGTCCTTCACACCCTCGCCGCTGGTGTCCCAGTCATGGGACCCTCCGCTGCTGGATTGCCAGCTCTACGCGCCAAACGGCGTGTCGTGGACACAGCCGGTGGGACTCTTCATCAACAACAAGTTTGTCATGAGCGCTAGGAAGGACATGATTGAAGTCATTAACCCTACGTGAGTACCAGTGCGACGCTTTCTTTTTTTCTTGCTTCTCCGAATCCTCTAACCCTATCTGTGCGCAGAACCGAAAAGCTCATCTGCAAAGTGTATGCAGCTGGAAAAGAGGACGTCAACGTCGCAGTGCACGCTGCCAAAGCCGCCTTCAAGAACCCAGACTGGCGAGCGCTCTCCGGCGCCGAACGCGCCAAACTCATGGTGCGCCTTGCCGATCTGATTGACGAACACGCCGAGACGCTAGCTGTGATCGAGACCATGGACAGCGGCAAGCCGCTTTCCGTGGCGCGCAGTTTCGACGTGCCGCACTTTTCCGAGGTCCTGCGGTACTATGCTGGCTGGGCCGACAAGAACCACGGCCAGACCATCGACGTGGGCCCCGGCAAGCTGGCGTACACGATCAAGGAGCCGCTCGGCGTGTGCGCGCAGATCATCCCGTGGAACTACCCCATGGCCATGGCGGCGTGGAAACTGGGCCCGGCGCTGTGCTGTGGGAACACGGTCGTGCTGAAGCTTGCCGAGCAGACGCCGCTTTCCATGCTGTATGTGGCGCGCTTGATTGCCCTGGCCGGCTTCCCGCCCGGCGTCGTCAACATCATCAGCGGCCACGGCAGTCTGGTGGGCCCGTCGCTCGTGAGGCATGAGGATGTGGCCAAGGTGGCGTTTACTGGCAGCACGGCAACCGGCGTCGAGGTTATGAAAGCAGCTGCTGGAACACTCAAGAATATCACGCTGGAGACGGGAGGAAAGTCGCCTCTGATTGTGTTCGCAGACGCCAAGATCTCACAGGCTGCGCGGTGGGCGCACGAGGGCATCATGAGCAACCAGGGCCAGATATGCACTGCGACGTCTCGGATCCTGGTCCACGAGAGTATCATGAAGCAGTTTACGAAGCAGTTCCTCGAGAACGTCAGGAAGATTTCCGTCGTCGGCGATCCATTTGCCAGCGAGACATTCCAGGGCCCGCAGATCTCCAAGACACAGTACATGAAGATCCTGGCACACATGCAGCGGGCAAAGGAAGAGGGCGCTACCGTTCTAGCAGGAGGCAGCCCCATGACGCCCCTGTCCAGCGGCAAGGGCTTCTTCATTGAGCCAACCGTCTTCACCAACGTCAAGCCGAGCATGCACATATACCGGGAAGAGGTGTTTGGGCCGTGCGTGGTTATTGTCCCGTTTTCAACAGACCAGGACGCCATTGACATGGCCAACGATACGTCCTACGGCCTGGGAGCAGCTGTCTTTACGCAGGACATTACCAAGGCCCACCGCGTGGTCCGGGACATTGACGCTGGCATGGTGTGGATCAACAGCAGCAACGACTCTGACGTCAGAGTGCCGTTTGGCGGCGTCAAGACCAGCGGCATTGGCCGGGAGCTGGGAGAGGCTGCGCTACAGTCGTATTCCCAGGTTAAGGCCATCCATGTGAATCTGGCAGAATGAATGGGGGGGGGGGGGGCAAGTTCGGCTTAAGCTGATGGTAGATAGTAAAGCCAAGCAGTGGTGGGGTGGTGAAGAAATGTGGGTCCTCAACCTGAAGCTCCAGAACCCTGTCAGACCTGGGCCAATCAGAAGCCTAGTGGCAAGCTGCAGACAAGCCACCAATTGCGACGCCACAGTTGTGTCGTTTGCAGCGAGCGCCACACATCAGCCACTTGGAGCGAGTGACCTCATTCCCTCAGAGCTCAACTTGGCCTTGCTTGGTGGACAATTCAACCTCCAACATCGCGACGATCCCCACGACGTCACTGTCTTCTTTTTCTCGCGTTTCTTCCTCCCGTGCTGCAATTTCCAGCTGAACATTGATCGCCCATTGTTTTCCCTGCTTATGTAACCTTTGCGCCTGCAACTTCGGCCACCCCCCATCGCCACTTGACTCGAGCTGAAAATGGCCCCCCCGCCGCTCCCCTGTGCTACGGCCGGGCTTTCGTACCCTCTATACGCCTGCGACTTTGACCCCGAAGATCCCACCACTCTCGTTGTGGCTGGAGGAGGCGGTGCTGGTCGTAGTGGCGTCAACAACAAGATTGTGCGCGCTGCTTCCCCCGACTCTGTCTGTCCCTCCCCGCTGCTTGCCTGCTTGCTAACCCGACGCCCGTGTGCCTATGCAGACCATTCTCACCCACGAAAACCAAACTACGCTCACGCCAGCGTCCGAAATCGAGCTGAGCCGCGATGAAGATAGTGTCACGTGCCTCGCCGTCGGAGGCCGCCGTGCCGACAACCTCCTCGTCTACGCCGGCATCAACTCGAGCGCGGCCGATTTCAAACGCGGCAAAAACGACCACTTCCGCGTGTTCAGCGTGTCGCCCGCGTCCAAGGAGACGGAGCCCACCATTGAGCTGGTCAGCAAATCGGGTCTGTTCTCGGCTTCACACCACGAAAAGTACCAGCGCCTGCTGCGTCTTGCCGCACCCGGTGCCTCGAGCCAACTCGCTGCGGCGGCTTCTGGCCTCGGCAACGAGTTCCAGATCGCCCTGGCCGAGCTGGCGCGGGCTGGGTCGGCGGCTCCTAAGCTGCGCCGCATGGTGGAGTTGCAGAGCGAGGCGAACGACATTGACCTGATGCGTGTCGGCTCCGCAGATGAGCATCAGCTGGTGTACTGCACCAACAACGAGGTTTACACCGTCGCCTTCACGCCCGGCGAGAAGAAGGAGGACTTTGCGCAGCCGAGACTTGTCTTTGAGCTGCCGGCCGACGACCGCACGGGCCTGAAGCCCTCGATTCGCTGCCTGAGATACCTGACCCCTACTTTTGTCCTGATGCTTGTGAACCAGCCCAAGCGCAGCGGCGTCACACTCAGCGTCGTCAGATTGCCCAGCAAAAAGGGCGAGAAGGGCCGCCTGGCTGCTACATCGCGCCTGCCCCGCCGCGTCGTCCAGGCGACAGCTCTGGCTGTGCGCCTAGTCGGCACCCCGCCTGCGCCCGGCACCAAGCTCGGACAGGCTCAGTTTGCGATTGCAGTTGCAGGCCATGACTCGTCTATATCGCTGTACACCCTGGAGCATCAGAGCGTGCAGTCCGTCGAACTCGTCTGGGACCTTTTGCCGGTGCACACCATTTCCGATGCGCATCCGCTGCAGATTACGGACTTGGCATTTGCGCCGTTCACGACGCCCAAGAATGCCGAGGGACCTGCGAATCTGGCGCTGGCTAGTATCTCCATGGGCAACACCGTCTCGGCACATTCACTCCCGCTGCGACGCATCGTGGATAAGAAGGCGCGGCTAGCCAACGCCAGTGACAAGCAGGCCATCGCGGACGCGCCTAATGTCCGCTACGCTCTGGCCATGAAGGGCTCCAAGAACACGGGCAGGACTGTCATCATTCTGCTGACGGTGGTCATCCTGATCATGGCCGCGGCTGGACAGGCTCTTCTGGAAAGCCTGGGCGAGAGCCGTGAGATCTTTGGCGTGCGGAATTACGTCGACCAGCCGTTCCGCGTGCGGACCTCGGTGGCGCCGCTGACGCCCGTTGTGGCCACCAAGACCATCGTCGAAGCTGTTCCGCCGACTGGCTCCGCCGGCGCTGGGTCTTCGTCGCCCGACCTGGCATCTGCCGAGATTGTGTCCGAGTTCCTGGCCAACATCCGCGCCGCCGATGTCGACGGCCCGATCCTCCTGCGCGAGCACGGCGGCGACGCGGCTTCTCCGCCCGTGGCCGCCGGGTCTTCGCCGGAGCAAGACGAGGAAAGCGGAGCTGTCAACAAGATCGCGGCGGTCCCAGCCGAGGAGAAGCACGACGGCAAGGCGTGGGAGGATGTCTCGGAGGAGCAGAAGGAGCTGTGGAAGAGGAGGCTCAAGGATGCCGGACACTGGGCGGAGCATATGGGCGAAGCCGTGTTCAAGGGTATCCTGTTCGGAGAATTGGCGGGAGTGGTCCGCGCGGCAGTCGCTTAAAACCGGCCGTGTAAATTGGTTGGGGTTGGGAGGAAGGCTTGTATGTGTTTTATACTGAAATATGACGTGACTTTTGCTTTGCCATTATTTCTTTGTCTTCATTTATGCCACTGGGCCTCGAACAAGCTGTGAGTACCCGAGAAAGACGCGTTTTGTTAGGGAACGACCAGTATAAGTAAGTCTCGGTGTGGCCCGGCGAGGACACAATTAAGTGGAGCCACTTTATGAACTGAACCCCGAGCTTCACTAATACAGTGAAGGCGGGCGCGACACGATGTTGTACGAGAAAGAGCCTGTTGGAGTAGCAAAACAGGGGAAGTGGGTGTTGCAGAGGAGGGCATAGCTGTTCTCTTGGGCCGTTCCAGGTGAGGTGCTTGGATTTGGGGCGCTGAAGTTGGAGGCAGTACTGAGTGTTCGAAGTACTCATGCAAGTACATCCAAGCATGCACTTCCTTACTTACATAAGCAGGACCTCCCCCGTCCCCCGTGCGTGCAGGGGCCATCAGTGAGGGCCTGCCTGCATGAAGCACCACGAGACAATGAAGGGATAATGCGGGAGGCGGAAGAGGGGGGAGCGTGGGATGAGAGGGGGAGGGGCGATGCATGTGCTGTAGGTACTGCCGAAGCAAAGCAGCAAGGCGGTTGTGGATGGACGTGTCTCTGGCTGTCTTCACCGTGGACGAAGATGGCGTAGGGAGAGGAGATGCGTGCATAGGCACTACCCTGTCAGCCTGTGTCTGGTAGTCTCTTACATGTCCCAAATATAAATGCTGCATGCAGGGGAGACTGGCTGTCTGGCTGTCTGGCTGTACATGCACATTGACGAATCCACTCAAGACACAAGAGCTGCGGGCAGAGGCGGAAAAGAGGGACAGTCTAGAAGAGCCCAAGACATGCATGTGAAGAAAGAAAGAAAAACCCAAAAACAAAAATAATACAAGTGCGGGGGCGAAGTGGACCATATACGGCGCCCAGACAGGTCGTTGACTACAGGCCAAGTGAGATCAGGCCAGGCCAGGCCAGGCCATGTCGACAGCCATGCCAAGAGTCCAGTCAAGAAAGGAAGTGAGTGAGTGCGGGGGGTACATGGGAAAAAGAGAAAGAAGATTTCTGTGTAGAGCCTATAGAAGATGGTCCTGTCCTGCAAAGCCGGTCGTCGGAAAGGGTCATGATAGTGAAACGGGGGACAAAACGAAAAAGAAACAAGCAGACAAAACAAAACATAGATAGCCCTGATAAAAAAGAGAAAAACAGCCCTGAAATGCGTCGACATCAACGCAAAGCATCCGAAGCCTCCAGACAGACAAAAACAGAAAGGAAAGAAACGTCCAGGCAAGGAAGACAAGTGAAGTGGTATACAAAGGAATGGTGGAAACAGTTGGAAGCAAAGATAAAGCCAGCGGCGGCGGAGGGAACGCCGGATGGAACAGCAGAAGAAGAGAGCGTGGGACAAGATATGATGCGAGGGCGCTAGAAGGGAGGCCGCGGCGGCCAACTACAGAGGGAGGAGCGGAAAAGAATCAAGGCTAGAAGGCTAAAGACTGCAAAACAAATGAAATGCCAGCAACAGGAATCGCGCTAAAGAAACAGGCTCAGGCACAGAGAGAGAGAGCGCGCAGCGAAAGCGTTCTCGTGCTAGAGGGCATAAACAAATAGAGCCAGGCGGACGGGCTAGGCGGACGGGCTAGGCAGAGCGCGCCAGGAACAACAGACCAGTCGCAGCTCCACTGTCGTCGTCGACGACGGTGGTACAGCCAGAGGTTTGCTTCTTGGGTGTAACGACGGGTTCGAGCTCTGTTTCAGTCTCGTCGCCGGCGTTCTCTGCGTCTGGAGTATCTCCAGCGTCTTCAGCATCTTCGGCGTCTTCGGCGTCTAGCTCAGGCTCCGACTCGGTCTCGTCTCCCGTCAGCTCCATCTTGGGCTTTTCGATTGGTGCACGGTGCTGTTGTTCTTGCTGTTCTTGCTGTTCCTGCTGCTGCTGCTGCTGCCTCTGCTGCTTGTGTTTTTGGAGCTGTCTTTGCCTGTGCTGGCGCTCTTCTTGCGAGGGCATGGGCGTGGGCAGCTGGACCTGTCGCGGGGCAATAGCAGCGGAGGAAGCCGGGGGCGGAGGCGAAGGAGAAGTAGCAACGGCGGCCACGGCAGCCACGGCATCCACACGTTGTTGGCGCTCGCGTAGCGGGCTGGGCTGGACGGGCGACGATGACATCATGGCGGATGTGGAGGTAGTTGACATGTGACCGAGAGCCTTTCTGGCGGTGGCAGCCATGACGGCAAAGGTGGGTGGGATGCGGGTGTTGGGGAAGGAAATGGAGTGGCGGAACGAGCGACACGGGCGCATCTGAAGCTCGTCGAGGGGCACGTCGGCCTGGCCGGTGCGGAGCTTGTAGTTGGCGAGGCCCAGGCGGAGGCGGAGGGCGTCGGCTTTCTGTGGCAAGAGAGGCAGGCGGTTAGTGGGGACAGAGCGTGGGGGTGTATGTACTGTACTGTACTCATGTATGTATACACGTACCTGGCGGGTTTCCTGTCGTGACATGGTGCGCGAACGGGCTCGGGGAAGCGAAGCGGTCGGCGAGGAAGCACAGGCGGTCATAAAGGCCCGCGACGCGTCCGGCGACGAGTCAAAGGACGTCATGCTGAGGCTCATGGAGAGACTGGGCAGCAGCGGCAGCGGCGGCGGCGGCGGCGGCAGCGGCAGATCGAGCTCGGTGTCTTGGAGGGAGAACTTTGACAAGATGGGCGACGGCTGCAGGCCATTACCAGCAGTAGGTGTCTTGTGGAGGCATGCTCGCTTGGAGGGCGTGGGCAGCGAAGGGATGTTGTCAAACGGTCTCTTGCGGACGTCTGAAGCCGGCGTCTTGAGCGACTTGATGGGAGAGCGAGGCGAGGCGTTGACATTGGCGTCAAGCACGCCCAGAGCGCGTCTTTTGCTGGGAGTCTCCATGGCGAGACGTGCCGTGAGAGTGTGAGTGTGCGTATGGGTGTGCGGGTGCAGGCGCGGGTGCAGGCGCGGGTGCAGGCGCAGGCGCAACCAAGGGCAGGGCAGACGCGATATCAGAGGTGGACGCAGAAGGCGTGCGTCAAGCTGCGGCAACGATGAGTGCAGGCAGAGAAGAGGGGAACAGGAACAGGATGATATGGCTTAGCTAATGCGAGGCAGCGGCGACAGTTGTACGATGGGTTGTAGTGGGAGAGACGGTTCAAGTGAGTGTTGCAAGAATGGCAGGAAGAGAACGCAGCACAATGGAGGTGGGAAAATGTAGAAAGCAGAGCAGACAGGAAGTGAAGCCAGGGTGTGGAAGTGTGGGTGTAGAGAGGTGTGTAGGCTATAGGCTGTGGGCTGTGGGCTGTGGGCTGTAGGCTGTGGGCTGTAGGCTGTGGGCTGTGGGCTGTAGAAGTGTGCACAGGCCCTACAGAGTGTGGGCAGGCCTGTATATCAGAAGGTTCCAAGACGCGAGGCCGCTGATGACACCTGTAGGAGGAAAAAACAACGAATGAAAATGCAGCCCTGGGATTGGGCAGCAGAGCTTTTAAGGCCTGTTACAGCAGTTGCAGTTTGCAGTTTGATACCTGCGGGAAGCTGCCTTGTTTTCTTTTTTCATCCGAGTTTGCACCAACTAAACAAAAACAGTGCGGAAGAACAGAAGACAGCGAGCGTGAAGAAGTGAGTGTTATTTTACACTGCCGGGTTTATACATAAAGTCTACTACAGCACCAAGAAAACAGTCCAACAAGTACTGAAACTGAAATTCTGAGCCAATGTGAGCTGCGTCTAATGCAGAAGGGGCACTTTCTCCATGCAAGCAGGTTTGTGGAAGGCACGCGTCATGAATAGTGGAGTCAGCGAGCGTTTGCTGGAATGGAAACATGGGCGATGTCTTTCCTTGCTGTGGGAATTTTGGCAGCCGGGAGGGGGGGCTAGGCCAGGACAGGCCCGGGTAGGTGGCTAGAATAGACGACGAGGCCGTAGTTTCCCGGAGTGTGGATAAATTCTACGAGGTTTTCACAGTAGCTGAGGCAGTAACTTACGCAGTCAAAAGCAGATCAGCTGTCTCTCCTGTGCTCATGTGAACTGCAACTGCCTCTTATTTCGCATGCCTTCCGATTATGTTCACGGCGCCTAAGAAGGAAAGAAAAAACAAAAACTCCCAAAAAGAAAAAAACGCGTCTCCACTTTCTTCTCCACCTCCCCATGGCCGCAGCTTCCTTCCATTCCACCCCCTGTAATCCAGAAGCCTAGTGCCCTGTTTTAGGCCCTTGCTGCAGCTTGTCTTTAGGCCTCTTTAGGCCTCTTTCAGCCGCTTAGGGCAGCTGTGGCTTTTGTTTTCTCAGTACCTCTTGGGCTGGCTTGCTTGTCTCTGGGCCTCCTCCTTCTCACGAAGGCAACTCTCGAGTATGTGTGAGGCAAGGCATAGTCGTGTAGAAGCTTTGTGATATAGTTGTTGACGATGTCCTGTATTGAACACGTAAAGAACCCCGCGAGATTCTATGCATGTTCACGTACAACACAGTCAACGTCATTCTCCAGACTCACACAAACCAGTTCATCACATCACATCTTGATAGCGGGAAGATTTCTCAATAAGACAATAGAAACCTTAGAAACAGGGCACCGGAGATACTCGGAAATAAGCAAGTAAACAAAAGCATCTGGACAACCAAACAACGACCGCCTCTTTGATATACCATCTCCTCCTCCCCAAAACACGCCCTTTTTCAAGACAAAAGCAAATGGATAAACGCAATTTTATATTCCTCACAGCTCTGACAAGAGCTTCAGACATCGAAGAACGAGAAAGATTAATAGGCAGAAAAACAAACAGCCACGCAGAAACAAAGCAGCAAAGCAGCACAAAATAGACATGAAGACAGAAAAGAAAAGCCATATAAAAAGAAGAGAAAAAAAGAAGAAAAACGCCTCGCGCAGAGCAGCAGTAGGAAAAAAAAGAAAATAGAGGAAATATACCAGAACCCAGCAGCAATAAATAGAAAGAAAACAAACCAAAATAACCCCGTAAAAGAAATGCACAAAAATGTGTGTGTGTCCATGATCGAACGCGCCGAGAAGATGGAGGGTATAGCGATGCTGTTCCAGACCGAAAAGATTCATCATCCAAAAGCAGATAAATAAACAGCGGGAAAAGGAATAAAAAGAAATATGAAAAGAAACGACCAACAAAAGCCAAGAAAAGAACCAAATAATATAAAAAGAAAAAGAGATAATAAAGACAAAGAGCTCAGAGAATTAGGAAGGGTGAGAAGGGATATCACGACAAAAAAGAAAACAAGAGAGACAGACAGACAGACAGACAGACAGAGAAAGACAAGACAAGACATCAGCCCGTCCTTCCCGCTTAAGCTCCCGTCGCCGGCAAAAACGATGACGTCGCGTCCAGGCTCTTGAGGTCCAGATCCTCAAACTCGGCGCGGCCGTAGAACATCTCACGGCCAATGAGGTCCTCGTCATCCGGCGGCATGTCAAACGCAAAGTGCTGGCTCTCCCAGCAGTTGTCTGTGAGCAGGTTGTGCGCCTGGTGCGACTTCTGCAGCAGCTCCGAGTTCAGGTCTTCCGGCAACGCCAGGTCAATGGCGCGGAGACCGTCCTCGCCGTCCAGCTCCTGCGGCTCGTTGAGCGACTCGGCCGTCAGCACGTCTGGCGTTTCAAAGTCATTCTCGTCTGCCAGGTGGAATATCTCCGCCGGCGGCGCGTGCAGCGTGTTGAAGAGGTCCGTCGGGCTAATCAGCGGCTGGAAGATGTTTGATGGCATACCAGCCGTCTCGGGGTCCGAGAGCATCACGTCCTTGCCACTGGATTCCTTGCCGGCTGCCGTCTGAGAAGACGTGTTGCCGTTGCCGGTGACGATACGGTTTTGCTCCACGACCGGGATGTACGAGTTTCCAAGTTCGAGAAGGCTTTCGTCCAAGTACGCCATCGGGTCTTCTTCAAGCTGTCGGTGCTCCATATCCACATGTTGGTCCCGCATCTCCTCCGTGGCAAAGCCAATGCGCGCAAAGTCGCAGCCGGTCTCGGTGCATGGGAATGTAGGCTTGGGCGTAATCACCTTCGGGGTGGCAATCTTGCCCGTTTCAACTGGAGTAGCCACAGGTCCCGGCGTCGCCATGGCGCCAGGCGTTGACTTCACCATCTCAGGCGAGTTCAACTTCATCTGGCCAGGAGACGAGGTTGCGCCCACGCCAGCTGAAGAAGCCCGCAGCGCCGCTGCTGGCTGCGCCTGCGCCTGGCCGGCTGTTTGTCCCGGTGCAGTTTTCGACTTCTTGCGAGGGGGGAAGCAGAGATCGACAGGCTTGAGGTCTTTAGAGTAGCTGGGAGCTCCGCTAGGCGAGGTCGAAGGCACTTGGAATCCGGTGTTGCTGTCATTCTTCTTCATGCCAACGGCAGTTCCGCCATTGACAGCAGTGGTAGCCGGTCCAACGGGCGGTACAACAGGAGTAGTCTGCGTGGGTAGCTTGTCCGCGCCAGTAGCCACCGGAGTGGCCGCAGGAACAGCAGGCGTCCCGGATGCCGACACGGGAGTGGCAGCTTGTCCCTTACCCTTGGAAGCCACCAACGCCATTTGGATGGCGGCAGTGCCCTTCCACATTCGCTCGAGCGAAGCAAGGTAGCTTTGGACTTCGGGAAGATCAATGCTGAGATTTTCCTTGAACAACATCGTCGTCTCGTCTGCCATCTGCGAAGACAGGCGAACACGGCCACGGAAATACTGAATCACAGCCTCTTCCTCACCAGTGAAAATATACCAGTGAGGAACGATCTTGCCTGTACGCTGCAGCTGATCCTTCAGGCTGTGCAACGCATTAATGACCTGCTGCCTGTGTTGGGCTTCCATCTTGATCTCAGTGAACGATTGATGCGTGACCTTGTGGACGGTGTCAGCGCCAATTGCCTTGAGGTTGGTGATTCTGTACGTCTTGACCTCCTGGGATACGTTGAGGTTGATGTTGGCCGGGAGTCTGTTTTGAAGTCCCTGCTGTGAGGAGCCTGAATCACCATCAGAAGGGTTCATAGGGGCGCCTTGTTGACTCTGGCTGGGCTGAACAACAGGAGCCTGAACAGCATCGTCGGGAGTGGAACGCTTCAAGTTGCGGTTACCCTGGGCAGGGGACATATCAGGCATCTGCTGGTGGCGCTGCTGCGCGGACGCAGACCGTTGCACACGACTAGCAGCAGCAGCAGCTTGTTCGCCAGCTGCAGCAGACTTCTTGGCTCCGGGGATTTGCTGTATGCCAGTTGGCTTAATCGCCATATTGCCATTCTGCAGAGCAGGACTAGCCATGGGCTGCGCCATAGCTTGAGCAACGGACTGCTGGGGAGACATTTGCGCCATCTGTGACATCTGGCTACTCTGAGGCTGCATGGGAACAGACTGTTGAGGACCAGGGAGTCCCATTTGGCCGGAAATGGGCGTTGCATGACCCTGCGTAATGGGCGTCATCGAAGCTCCAGGTTGCAAGCCCGGCTGTTGCAGCTGTGGTTGGCCTTGCTGTTGAGGCATCTGACCGGCTTGCTGAGCTTGGAGGTTCTGTTGATGCTGCATCAAGAATTGTTTCTGTTTCATAGCGAGATACGTGCTTCTGAGCTTTTCATCAGGAGTGTTGGGGTACCGTTTGCGAAGCTCGATGAGATCATTGGGAGATACAGTGATGCTGTTCAGCTGCGCAACGAGCTCTGGGCGATTCGCGAGCAAGGCCGGGTTGATACCGGGAGGCAGATTCATCGGAGGTGCACCGGGGGCTGCGCCCATGAGAGCTTGGTTCATGGGCGGTTGACCCGGCTGCATGGGGTTTTGAAGCATTTGTGGTTGGCCTTGTGCCGTCGGGTTTCCAGCAGTCATCTGACGGCGCTGAGCCATGTTCCGCAAGGCAGCCCATTGCTTAAGCTGAAACTCGCCTAGCTTGCCTTGGATGGCCATCAGCTGGGGAGGTAGTGAGCCTTGGTTCTTTGACATCCACATCTTAAGCTGAGCCCAGTTTTTGATATCAGCGGGAATGTTGATACCGCGAAAAGGAGGCAGATCCATGGCATCCATTTGTTGCTGTTGTTGTTCGCGAAGGCGCTGTTGTTGCTGTTGTTGTTGTTGAAGCCCCACAGGTACCCCATTAGCCATGTTGCTAAGTCTTTGCGCATTTTGTTGTTGGAGCTGGTTCAAAGCATTGTTGGCGCCCATGGCGCCAGCTCCAGGTTGGCCGTTGGCACCCTGCATCGCCAGGCGTTGTTGATTCTGCTGCATGTTGCGATGCTGAAGAAGCTCCATGAGCTTTTCTGGGGGCATGTTCTGCAGACGTGCCTTTTGTTCAGGTGTCATGGTTGCAAGAAGCTGCGCGAGCATGGGATTATTGGCAATGCTGGGGCGTTGCTGTCCTGGGGCAGCCTGCTGTTGGTTGAACATGGGATTGAGGTTGTTCGTAAAGGGACCGCCGTTGTTAGCCATAACACCCGGTTGCTGTTGAGGGCCGGAGCCGGGGGTCATTCCAAGATTCAGTTGGGCATTTTGGCCTTGAAGACGTGCTTGTGCTTGGGCTTGGGCCTGGGCTTGTGCCTGTGCCTGTGCCTGTGCCTGTGCTTGTGCTTGTGCTTGTGCTTGTGCCAAGGCAGCAGGGCCAAGAGCAGGCTGGTTCCCCAGAGCTCCTGTGTTTTGTTGCTGGATCTGGTTTTGTCGTTGGATCAAAGCCGCGGCGTTCGTCTGTTGTTGCTGTGCTGGTGACATTCCATTCTGCATCATGTGGTTGACTTGGGGATTAGGTCGAGGTCCCTGGTTAGCCATGGCACCGGGATGGTTGGGCATAGCGGGCATTTGCTGAGGTGTCCGGATAACAGCATTTGGGCCAGACAAGCCAATCTGGTTAAGGCCAGCGTCTTGGCCCAAAATACCAGGTTTGGGCTGGCCGGTCAAGGCGTCAATTTGAAAATCATTGCCATTCATGGCACCCATCTGCTTCATGGAAGCCATGTTCAAAGCTCGTTGGTTCAAAGCAGCTTGTTGTTGTTGTTGCTGCTGCTGCTTCTGTTGCGCCTGTTGTTGCATTCGCTGGGCCTGTTGCTGCTGTTGCGCCTGTTGTTGTGCCTGTTGTTGCGCCTGTTGCTGCTGTTGCTGCTGCTGTTGCTGCTGCTGAGCTTGTTGCTGCTGCTGTTGAAACATGTTGGCGGTGTTTGCCATTCCCCTTTGTACGCGGTTGTTTCTGTCTCGGGTGTACTGTGAAAGAGTCTCGCGCTGAATGGCCATCAGTGCGATATCCTTTCCTTGGGCTTCAAGAGTGGCAATGTTGGGGTTGCCAGTGCCGCGCATGGCATGGCGATATTGTTCCTTCTGAGAGTCGCTCAAGGAGTTGAAGCGATTCAGGGCCAGCTCTAAGGCTTGCGCTCTCTCGCCTTGAGTAAGATCTGCGGGGTTCGGTTGGTTGGCGGGTCGTGGTTGAGCAGGATTCATTCCCATGATCTGTGGGCTTTGCGTAACCATAGGTTGGCCATTGAGGTTGTTATTTGGCATGCCCATATTGAAGTTCATCTGGCCAGCATTTTGCTGCTGTTGTTGCTGCTGCTGCTGTTGTTGTTGCTGTTGGCGTTGAGCGGCTTGGATTTGTTGTTGCATTCTCTGCATCTGTTGCTGTTGCTGGGGAGTGGTTGGCATTCCACGTCCCATCGACTGTTGTATGAGGGCTTGAACTTGAGGAGAGTTCATTGAAGCCATTCTTTGTGCTTGCGCCTGGACTTGCGCCTGTGCTTGCGCTTGCAACTGGGCCTGGATGTTGATAGGGTGTTGAATGTTGGGGTCGATATTTTTGCGCTGGAGGTAGACTTCATCCATTTTATTTTGGATTCGAGCGTCGTAGGTAGCCTGCGAAAAGATGATGGGGGTAAGGTGTTAGGTTGTGAAGCTCAAGTCTTGTTTTGTGGTATTTATTTGGGCCAAAAGATGGCCAGGATGGAAACAAAACGCCAGATGGGAGGAAGAGAAGGAGGATACGGACCTTGTCGGGGCACGAGTAGAATTGTTCACGCTCAAATACTAAGCAGTTTTCGGCAACTTTCGGGACATCTTTATACTCTGTCGCAAGAACCATGTATGTGATCCTGTAAGGACACGATGTTAGTCAGTCAGCTCCCATTGTCGATACGGCCGTGTGGCAGCGAAAAGGGACTCGGATGCGATGTACGGATGTGCACACAAGTTGTATCAAGAAAGCAACGCCATGACACGATGGGCGTACGTGTATATGAATGTATTGTAGAGATGCAAGGAAACAACAGCGGGCTCTGCTGAAGGCCCTTGTGATTCAGGTGGCGGTTTAGGGATGGAGAATAGGGATGGAGGATGGATGGGGAAGAAGCAACAAACTAAAGCAAAGGCAGATGTACATCTGTAGATGGGTAGGACGGTTGATATGCTGACGGTACTTACAATTGGAAGACGATGCCGGTGCGGTCAGCAGGCTGAACAGCTGTTTGCCAACCTTGCATGGGGCGTTGGTTTGAGACGATGTCCCGTAGAATAAAGGCTTGCATGTTGTTCATGGCTGCAGGAGGCATGGGGCGGTTTGGCGGTCGTTGTCCTTGTTGCAGCATCAAGTGTGGTTGCATGTTCGAGGCCATAATATATTAGAGGTAGCGGGAGTTGAGAGAGGAACGGTTCCTGTCACGAAGTATATAGCCGGCGGGAGGCCGTTTGGCGTGGGCCTGTTGTATAATGACGCGACAACAGTCAAGTCGAGAGGGTCTATGGTAGCGTAGTAGCAGGCAGAGTCGCCTGAGCGATGGTGATGGTGGTGGTGAAGACAAGACAAGGCAAGACGACAAGGCAAGACGGCTGGTTGGGCGGAGGGTATTTCCAGCAGCGAAGAAAAAAAACCGGTCGAGTGGTATTCAGTGATCCAAGCTTTGGCAACGCAGTGCTACTGACGGCAAAGAGAGGACGAGTAAAGATTTTCAAGGCGAATGGGGCCGTGATGGTTGGAACAGGCTGAGACACCCGCAATGGTTCGGAGGGAAGAGGGATCACAAAGCAGGTTGGATAATGGATAGATAGATTCAGTGCAATTATTCAGGCTGTGGACGGTGGATAAGAAGAGGTGGACGATAGGTGAAGAGCTCGAGCGAAGAAGATACTGGGTGCGTTCATGAGGCCAGGTGCAGACGCAGGTGCAGAGTCAACGGGGCCGATAAGGCGGAGGCAGAAGCGGAGGAGAGCGGCGATGGCGATGGCGATGAAAATGGCGATGGCGACAGGAGAACCGACGGGCTCATGGATGGAAAATCGTGGGAGAAAATGGCGACACGAACAAAAGTCGGTCGTGGCGTGAAGATTGAAGGAAGAAAAGAAAAGAAAAAGAGGGAAACAAAGCAGATGGAACAAGAAAAAGAGAATCTGATTCGAGACACGCAAGGGGGGAAAGAAGACGAGGAAAAGAGGAATAGAGAAAAGCGCGATGAGGCGTTGAGGTGCAAAGAAATACAGGGAAAAGCAATTCTCGACTCTTGCGTGCAGGTTGAGGCGTAAATGATGGAGAAAGAAGAAGAAAGGATAGGATGCAGTTCAGGAAGTCTTTTAGGAAGTCTTTGGAGGGACTCTTGGATGGCACGCAAAGAAAAAAAAGAAAAAGAAAAAGAAAAAGAAAAAAATAGATTTAAGGATAGCCTAAGAAGGAAAAGAAAGGAAGATTAAAAACAGTGGGAGAAGTTGTGTGGAGGAAAGTAGTAAGTAAGAGGAAAAGGAAGAAGAAAAAAAGAGTGGGTGAGCGTGACAGCGCAGGAAGAAAGAACGCCAGAGCCGGAACAGCAAGAGCAGCAGCCAGAAAGGCAAGTGAAAGCAGGAAATGACAAGCAGGCGCAGGCCAAGGCAAAAAACACAGGCAAAAAAAGGCAAGAGCAAGGGTAGTGCTAGTATTGCTAGTGGCAGGTGCTAGTGGTACCAGGCCGGGGTGAGGAAGGAGGAAGCAGCAAGCAAGCAGCAAAAAAAGAAGCTAGAGCAAAACAGAGCGAACGGCCAACAGCGGGCTCTAGCAAATCAGAGCAGGACAGTTGAAAAGGGAAGGAGTTGGGAAGCAAGTCGCAAGTACACAGTTACTTGCGTACTGTGGCAGTAAATACGCCAAGTACACAAGTACTTTGATACGTACCCAAGTACGTAGATACCTAGATGTCGATACAGCCAACCCTACAACAGAAAGAGCAAGGCGAACAGACTTCCCCCCCTCCCCAAAAATTGACCCTATAACGCTGTAAACATGAGATGAAGGGTTCTGCGAATCTCGAGAAAGAACAACCTTGTCAGGACGCGGGAGATGACAAGGGGAGAAAAGAAGCACCAAAAGAATCTGGCGGAGAGTTTTTGGCGTGTAGCAGAGAAGATGGAAAGCTGTGAAGTTGAAGAGGCGAAGAAAAACAAGGAAAAAAAACAAGAAAATAAGAAAAAAACCCATAAACACAGACCCTCCTCCCCAAGCAACAATCAACATACAAAATAACACAGCAACAGCAATGAACAGGAGAAAACAGTATAAAAATAAAAGGCAGAGCAGAGCGGCCAGGGTCACTTGGGCCTCCATCCAGTGCAGTGCAGTGCAGTGCAGCGCAGTGCAATCTGCAATGCAAGCTTCGACGGGTGGCCTTTCTTCAGCCCTGTCTTTTCTCGGGCATATTTCTGGAAGACTTGTCTCCAGATGCTGCAGGAAAGGACGAGCATCCTGACTGGAGCATGTTAGTTGGGGTGCGTGAAGAACCGGAAGATCAAGAGGAGTGCATGCGTACATATTACATATGTACATGTGTACATGTGTACATGCGCAGACAGGTACACAAGGACTCAAAGTCGGAAGTACACATGAGTCCCGTTGCGTAGGGTTAGGGTTATATAGACACACCTGCTTTTTGGCTGGCCGAAAACGTGACGGTGATGTCCAGTCTTGTTAGGCAGGCTACGAAACGAGGGGATCCAAGTACATTCCGGACAAGAAAACAAAAGCCACACCAGGCCTGAAAAACGGGCCAATTGCATTTGATTGGGAGAAAGGCGAGAACAAAAGTGAGCGAAGGAGGGGGGGGAGGGAAACGAGAGAGAAAGAATTTCAAAAGTTTGGCTTGTCGTTGTCTCTTCTCTTTTTCTCTTCTTCTTCTCTTCTCTTTTTCTCTTCCTCTGTTCTTCTCCTTCTCCTTCTCCTTCTGAGCCATAGCCATATCTTGCCGCCAGCTTTAGCACATAGGCCTAGAGCTAATCTATTGACTACATGTGTAATATAAAGGAGCAAGAAGCTAACGTCTAGCAAGAGAAAAAAAAGAAGCAAGGTAAAAGGGCGATAGAGAGGCAGAGCAAGAGGGGAAAAAAGAAAAGAAAGACCAACGGATTTTACAGCCTGAACAAGGCCAGGAGACGCCCTGCGAAACAAGCAGCAGGTTCTACAAAGAGAGACATCGGAAGCCCGTCTGAACTGAGGCGGGGGTGGTCAGGCTAAGCGTTGGTTGGTTGTGTTTTAGCCTTGGGACATGACAAGTAGATGGAGACAGCGTTGCAGTGAGAGAGAGAGACACTCGTACGCACGCACGTACGCACGCACGAACGCACAACAACAGCGACATGCTGTAGCTATGAGGCACAACAGGTTGAGTATACGGGCCTGAACGTCTTCGATAGTAGATGGTAGATGTAGATGGGAGGAAGTTATAGAGGGCTGGCGTGGCTGTTAGAAGGGATGTGGACCCTAGAGACCCGCCCTTTATTGGGTGCACGGTGCGCCAACCGGGTTCACAGTGTTATTATCACTGTATGAATATGTCTCGTTCACGCATGTAAACATGTACTTGGACAGAGCCAGAGCCAGAGACAAAGTGACAGAGGCAGAAGAAAAAAAAAGAGAGAAGAACGCAAATACGAGAGATCATCTGCAGGAGAGACATAGAATCCCTTTTTTTGTTCCATTCTGTAACCTCCAACGTCCTCGCTCGCCGTGGCAAACACCCACCAACAGCCAACATTGCAGAGCACACAGGCAGAACACACAAGCAAAACTACTACTATAGTGATCCAAGGCCATGGCTTGCCTATGGTGGGAGTGAGAGGCCTCTGGATCACGTACTGTCATTAAAATATAATCAAAAGAAAAAAGGAAAAAAAACGACATGCACAAAAAAAAGCTCCAAAGGAAGCACCCGCAGCCAAGTGTCTAGGCGATAAAAAAAAAAAGACAAGTGCATGCGATCGTTTGTCTGTCCGCATTTTGACAGCTCTTATTCCACCGGCGCTTTCGTGCGCGTATCGAGCCACTATTGTTTTCCTTGTACTCTCTACATTGTATTTTCTATTTACATTGTACTTGCTACATTGTACTTTGTACTTTGCACTTTGTATGCTCTATCCCTCCTGATTCTAGCTTTTATTTACTTGTTGGTTGTTGCTTATGCTTTTCTCGGCTTGGCTGCAAATAGTAGTAAATAGATAACAAGTCAATAACATTGTGTCCCCCCCCTCATCATCCTCCACCTAAGCCCTGTATTCTTCCTCTTTTTCTGCCGTCTTTTTTTACTGGCTTCTGCTTCTTCTCTAGGCCCCGCATTTGCCGCTTTGTTTCTGGTTTGCCTCCCCTCCTCTCCCCGGATCACAACAAATCGCGCCCCAGTCTTATTTTTGCCCGTCTTTTTTTTCTCTTTTTTCTTTTTCTGTATTTTCACTTATACAACTTGAACAGGTCATTGCGCATCTGCTCTTCATTGCACTCAATGGACACCACGGCACAATTATTTTAGCACGTAGATAGCGTGGTGTAAATCTTCACACACCTGGCAAGACCCCGACAAAAAACACACGTTTACTGCCAAGTCGGCACTTACTCAATCAACTTCACTCATTTTTCCTAGACGGGCGACGGCTGCTGCAAACGCACCACATGTAGTAAGAGCCAGATTCAGATTCTTGGAACGAATCCTCCAAAGCTTTGTTCCAAGATCCAGCCCCGCTAGAAAAAAAAGAGAAGAAAAGAGAAGAAAAGAAAAGAAGTGGGGTTAGGGTTTCTGGCACAGCCTATCACCAAACAGCTGAGAAGCAGTGAAGAACAAGGACGAAGATGTGTCTTTTTCTCTCATATCTTCTTGACGATTTCCATGACTTCTTCACGCTTGAATCAGACAAACAGAAATCACTTTTCTATCTCTGCTGGTGCATCCCCCCCTGCATCAACTTGTCTCCTGCGCCAAGGAGGCAGAAGGATTGGCGCGTTAATGTTCTGGAAAAGCCCAAATTGCTTAGTTTAAAACACAGGCCTTTGTGAAACACGTTGAACGTCTGTGTCTTTTTTTTTCTCTTCTTTTTCTCTCTTTCTGCAAAAAGGCCAAAAACATTACAGATGTGAATTTGGTGGTTTTCCATTTGCTATTCTTCTTCTTTTTAGAACATGTAATCTGATCTGTCAACTGTGCCGTTGCATGGATTGCTTGTTGTTGTATGCAGTAACACGTTATTTCTGTACAGAAGCCTAAAAACCCTGCCTTGTTTTTTGTCTCCCCTTTCCCCTCCCCCCTCCATTCTCACGTTTTCCCTCTGCCAATCTGTCGTCTGTTCTGTTCCGACTCCAATGCTGCTGTTCACCAAGCTGCCATTTAAAGATGGGATGAAACTGCAACGGCTTGTGTTTTCTCAGCGCTAAATAGTGCTTCTTGAGGCTTAGACACCTTGGAGGCTTTAGGGGGGGACAGCCCCTGTAGATGGCCCTGTATTCTTTTTTCCACTCCCTACAGGGGCTGCCTCTGTAAATATAGCGGTGATGGCCAGCGACAGCGGCAGTCTCGCCCAACAACAAAAACAGCTTCAGTCTTTTCGGCCCAAGAGTTTTAAGCATAGCCCAAATGAAACTTTGCCAAAGACCAAAACTAGTTTGCCATAATTCCTACGACAAGCCAATGCATGAAGATGCATCCTGTGTTTTATCTGCGTGTAAGAACGAACCGTGGAAGAATGCAAGCAGAGACGAGAAACTATGAGCCACACAGCTTGCTACACCTTTTTCCTTTTTATAGCAGTGGGCAAAGAGGGCCTGGAGCCTGGGAACATGGTCAGCTACAGGGGGGATGGAAACATGACAGAACAAGACAGGTCCTAAATATTTAAGTTGCCCCTGTTATTCGTAGTCCAGACACAGCCGGTCAAGACAAGGCCTGTAGCTCCCCTGTATTTTACTCTTTTACAAGCGGGCGGTCTACTACCCAACCAGACAGATGTGCACAATGAAACATGCATATGGCGATTGAGCCCTGCTGTCTGTCCATCCCTTCAACAGTTGCTTAGCCTGCTTGATGTTGAAGCTGTCGCCGGTCTAAATACCAAACCCTAATAACTCGCTTGACTCTCTCTCTCTCTCTCGCGGCTTCTTCCCGTCGTCTGTGCTATTTTCCAGCCAGTCTTGCCTCTTTCTGGCTTCATTGCTTCTTCCCTCGCGGCCCCCTTCTCCTTGTCGCTATCCCGGCCGGGACTTAGAGATCTGCTTAGTCAATCTTTCGGCTTCTCCAGCAACGCGGTTCGAGAACTAGACTTTTGCAAATCTCAAGTCTTCCTTGGCACTAGGGTCCCTGGTTCACAGGCCTTACCAGAGGAGATTCCTTGCTTTGTCTGGGGGGGGGGGGGGGT